>JAACJT020000002.1:4079946-4106710 GCA_009936485.2 Gymnarchus niloticus | reverse complement strand
CTTCTGCCGTCCCCTCCTCCTTTTGCCTTCAACCTTTCCCAACATTAGTGTCTTCTCCAGTGACTCCTGTCTTCTCAGGGTTTTACGTACACCCATGTTTTCACATTTCCTCATAGTTTGCCAATCACCCTGTCTGCCCTCATGTGTTCCACCTGTGTCTCATGTTATTTAACTCAGTGTTTCCCCTCTTGTCTTTACTGTGTGTTAGCACCACCACCAGTCTTGTTCCTGGTTTGTGCTTCTAGTTCTCTGTCGGTTAGTTCCCTAGTTCGTGTAATCCTACTCTTGCCTTGGTTTCCATTGAGTCAACTGCCTTGGCTCCACCTTGTATTCAAAGCAGAGTCTGGAGATTCTTTTTGATTGACACTTGCACCCGCATCCTCTCCTCTCTTGTCTCTTCACCCTGGAACTCTGAGTCCAGTGGCTGCCATTTACATAATATGGGTATCATTGGTAAAAATGATTTTGTTGATGAAATTCAACAACAAAAAAAATCACCGTAATCATAAATTGGTAATTTTAAATATATTAATAACAAAATAAAAATATTTTCAATATGGATTTTTGTTTTATTCTAACTTGAATGTTTCTGCTAATTTAATGAATATGAATAAAATTTGAATAAAATTTCTATCTAGGGGGCAAACACTGAATTATTGTACCTTATAATTATAAAGTAATGAGAAAACACCACATTTCCCCAGTGTGGAGCATGCACTGATTCTGCAGGAAGGAAATAGCAGGAAAACAATGGAAGCTTTCACAGCCCAGCAGGCTTGAATAGAATCCAGATGGAGAGCAGTTCGGCCCGAAGACTGGTCGTTCCAGATAAGATGGGCTAGGGTGCAGGTTTGCCATCTCACAGGTATGACGGTACCCAAGACTGTGAATGAATGGAGGCTGCCTCTATCTCACACCAGCTTACACGCACAGATACAAACGAAGCATCTGACCTGGCCCATAGATACTTAGAACCACAGATCCCCACTGTACATAAGATGCCTAATCACGAGGTTCTGGGGAGCAAAACGTACACTAGAGTGTACACAACATGGTTAAAACACAGATTTATCACACTGAGACTTTGGAGTTTTGTTCTAAAAAAAGATGAGGACCAATCTAGTGTAAGCCTAGACAAAACTTAAACCAGACGCCTTGATGGGGTCTAACCCTAAACTTACACTTCTTGAAATGTTCCATGACCATTGAAGGCTTGCAATGAGATGGTGCCATTAAGGAGTTGTAATGGAGCCTACAAGTACCTGGCGGCCTCCAGTCAAAGAATGGCACTCACATGGTCCATGCTGGCTAGGTTAGCCTGCAGGGCCTGGGCGAAGGCCTGGGCATCACGCATGGCTACATCACTCTCCTCCATCAGCACCTGCACGTCGACCGCCTCCCGCAGAGTCAGCTCCCGGAAGTGATCCTCCACCACCTCCTCCTCCACCTCTTTTGACCCCGGCATCTCTGCTACCCTCCCATGCTGCCATGGCAACACCTCTGCAAACGACAGATTGTAGTAACTGGCAGTTCTTACACTGTCATTTGTGGTATTCATGGATCTGTGCCTATATTGTTATGCTAATTAACATTAGTAATGCTTTTCAATAGTAATGATGCTGCAGTGATAAAGCCCCAGCAGAATAACAATAGTTATATTCTAGTAATAATGCCCCCATCTTCCATCTTCCATAACCTGATATCCAGTGTGTGATAATTCATCTAGCCACATATCCTTAACAGGAATTACGGGACATAATAATAATAATAATAATAATAATAATAATATACTTCTACTTGAAGCACCCCATGCTCAATATTAGTGATTCATTTTAGTTTTCCCTGTGCTATATTATAGTCCAAAAGCCTATAAAATGAGGTGAAATGTAAGTGTATTTGGTTCTGCAAAATGAAAGTGGGGTAATTTAATATCAAAGTTTAACAGATGGTGAGTAGGAGATGCCAATTTACTCATTTATGATGACCGCAACCATCTGGAGGTGTTCAGAAACAGATACATCTTTGAGCTCAAATGGTAATGTGTTTCCACACTGCATATCTTTTTTGACTGAAATAAGAAGAGCACTCCTTCACTCATCCTCATTACAAATACCCACCTGGCTTGGCAGCGCAGCACCAAAGCGCTTACTCAAGACTCTTTTAAAAACAATATTCCCAGCTGGCAGCGCAGTTGAACAAAGCTTTCAAAACCGAGCGTCAGGCAGCCTGCTGTCTGATTTCCTGCTCAAATCCCATCAGACACGACGAACAAGCGGTTCTCTGCCAGTTAGCGTCCTGCTTGTAACATGACGCTCCGCGGGGGGAAAGCTCCTCTTGAATGTGCCTCTTATTTACACCGCTGCTTCACTTCAAGCCAACTTTTTCAGTCTGTTGATGAACAGCGCCCTTAAAGTGCATTTAGTTCTTTTTAATGTATGTAGTTTGCATATTTAAACGGCTACTTTTCTGTAATGTCCAAATGCCATTACAATTCTAATATATATAAGCCAAATTTTTTTTAACGGTTTCGGCTTTTAACAAAAAATTGTGCTAAAATCGCAGTTATGAGTTTTATGACGCGTATTGCATTTAGAGTTAAACATCCAAAGATATTATAAGGACAGTAATATCGGCCAGCTTGGTCATATCAGAAGTATGATTTAGCTTTTCCACAGCAGCAGTAAACCAGACACAGCACTGTCACACTTGCACGTCCCCCGCCGGGGCGACGCCATATCGAACAAAACAGCATCGCAAGCGCAGGACTTGTCACTCGTAGGCAGACACATTCTCTGAGTCGCAACATTCTCCATTTGCCTTTTAACTGCAGGACGATGAAGCTGCCATTTAAAACATTTGTTCACGGGATGACACTGAGACGGCAATGCACTGAATAACCGCGAACACTTGAAAATGGTAATGAGTGCGAGGCTCTGTCCTGTCTGTTTATGTGTGAGCTAACCCTGAGGTAAAGCCAGAGAATTACAGAAACTTGCTTATCTGTACGGCATACAACACAGAGACCAGGCAAACCCAGCGGGAGTGGCTCAATTTTGTTCTTGTTTCTTTATTTTAATAGTGGTTTATAGAAGTAAAAATGCATGCGACAGGTGACAGGCAACAGCCTAGGCTCGATAGCCATGGTAACAGAAAAGATCTGACAATCAAGGCAACGAGTTAGACCTGGCAGTCATGACACCAGGTTAGATCTGACAACCATAGCAAAAAGTTAGAGCTGACAGCCATGTCAACAGGTTAGATATGGCAGCCACGGCAACAGTTTGGACCTGACAGTTAAAGTAACAGACCTGACCTGAAATGTAAAATCTGTCCCGAAGAGCCTTCTGTATATCATTAGCTTGCCCAACTGTAAAACTAATACAATTTTGCTGTGATTCCAGAGAGTCACATGATCAAAAATATGGGCTCATATGGGTGTAGTGAACACCACTACCCCTCCGAGAGCATACCATTTCTGCAATGCTTTTCAGTTACACCTGCCCCCTGACCGTTAAGCCTGGTACCATTCCTATTATTTCCACACAGAACAGAATGAATTTCTGACAGCCACTGAGTCACAGAGGACTTGAGTCAATTTCATTCCATGTGCACCATCACAAAGCTCCGAGGGTACAGATTTTTGTTTACATTGTGACGAACAGATTTTGCTGACATTTATTACAGTTTTTCTTCATGCTCTGTGTCAAACAACAAATATTCTTTGTGCTGTGGTATCTCAGTCCCTGCCACCCAGATAGCCATGCGTCTAGTTAACTTCCAGCTGGGGAAGTCCTGATTAAACCCAGAGCAAATTGGGGGAGAATGAAGTCAAGACGAAACACTCAGATCTGTGTCTCATTGTCTCTTTACCATGTAAATAACTCTAATTTTACAGGATTAATTGATTTAACCAAGGCCAAATACTGCAAGTTTTTTTTTTCTTTGTAAAAAGAACTTAAATATAAATCGGTAAAGTGAATTTAATGTCATGTGTGCATATTACAATCAAATTCTTGTTTGTTTGCTTCCTGCAGACCATAATGTCAAATAAACACCAGACAATGAGTACAGCATAGTCAACAATAAATAGCATAAAACATAAATTGATAACACAATAAACAGCCTTTAGAACCAATACGTAGCATATTGCCTTTTCCTAGGATCAGCTGAGCACCACTGAAGACCTGTTGTAGTAAACCTTTACTGATCGTAATGGGTTACAACTTGCCATATGATTTATCATAAAGAACGTTTCACTGGACAAGCAATTAAACTCAGAGGACTGTAACCATACCTTCCCAGACAGCAGCACTGATGTTGAGGAACTTCACCTGGTCTTGGAGGTATCGCTGGTTGATCTTCCAAAGGCAGGTGAGGAATGCTCGCTTTTCTCCAATGCTGATGGACATCCACTTGTACACCTTGTCCAGGTGCAGGTGAAACTCTGCAGTCTCCTGTCCGGAGAGAGAAAGGCCCATATGAGGATTTGCAATGCCAGGCGATCGTGCTGGCCTGTTCAATTAGCAGCTCCATTCAAAGACCACAACATGGCAATTTCACATGGAGAAGCATGCAAGAAAAGTGCTATGAAGTTTTAACTATGTTGATACCAATACCTGACTTGATGTATATGTGAACTTAAAATCCTTCTAAAGTAACAATGAATCTGCAGGTTCTCCACTGTAAAATGATACGTATTACCTGCTAAAATCAACCTGCCTCCACTTTTTGTGGAGGAGTTTTGGAGGTGGTAACTCATAAAGCTAGGCTTCTCACCATGCAATGCTCCTTCTGCTGTGGCAGTGAACAGTGCAGGTCCCCTTATGGCTCAAGGGAACCCGGTGCTGATTTAGACCGATCCGGCTCTGCCCTGCTCACATCCTAACCCTTTCCACAAGACCTCCTCTGCCTAGCTGGGATTTTAAGGGCCTCGGTGCTCGCCCCTTAGGGGAACATCTCACAGTCTGCTTTCTCCCCACCGCCCACGCAATGTACCAGGAACGTTTAATGCTTGATTTCTTCACAGCAAGAGATCCTCACATAGAACCACATCCTTTTAATGGTGAACAGAACGGCAACTCAAAATCAAGGAACGCAAAGCTGATAGGGGAATCTTTCTGTTCATTCAGTGACAGTATAAATACAAACACATATGTACACATTTCACTATAGTATATCAAACTGCATTATATGGGCCATTTTTTAATACACTGATTAAACCTAATCTTAGACTAAGTCATCCTGTTAAAGGAGAAGTCTCATGAAAAATGAAATTTGAGATCAACTTGTACCTTTGTTTCTGTGGCTGTTAGCATCATTAACTTGTTACAAACTCAAAAAAGCAAAACATAGCTACATTTCCACACCAAACAAGTACAGGGTGATCATTTGCATGTGTAACTTTAATTTTTTCACCAGGCTATCCCTTTAAGAGAGTGATTTAGTCTAACATTAGGTTTAATCTATGTTTTACCAGCCCTGTGTTCTATACTAAGTATAATTATCCTCCCTTCCCCTGAATTGTTTTTAGGGTTTATATTCAGCAAAGATCTTGTTGGACAGACAGATATATGCCACAGAGAATATTATGCAATGGACTATAGCACCACTCTGTTTTTACTGTAGAAGTGTAGATATATTCTTATAGCTTGACCTAAGCTAGAAATTGGAATTACTGAATATATGCAGCAACATTTTAGCTAATAACTTTGAATTGCCTTGTGTAGTTAGAAAGTTTTTCAACTGAGCATTAAGTGGTTCTGTGGATACTGCTTGGCATATATTAGTCTTTGGCCAGGACTCTTTGGGAGAGACAGCACCTGTCACTGGAGTAAACTGTTGTTTCTTATAGAAATCATAAATCAGGAAAGAGATGAATTTACGGTAGAGGCAGGATACAATAAGCAACTACACAGGCCCCTGTAGCTTTGTGTTTCTGTTCAAAAAACAACTTCTTGTGAATTTCCATTTAAATATTGGAGGATAGTCTGTGAAACCGTCAATTTTTAATTTGATTTATATATTCCGTTTTTTGTTTTACATGAAACCACTTTTTTTTTTCTGGAACGCAGTCCAAAAATGCTAATTTGATGCAGTTCTGACCTTGACAGCATCCACCCCATCAACGAGTGTGAGCCCGCTTGCCGGCCAGCTGTCACTCAGCTTGTAATGTCCCTTCACAGCTTTCACTGTCACCAACACGACCTTCATGGGTGCTTTCTGGTCTGAGCTCACTGCAGAGAGGCATAGAATGCAAGGGCAGAGCGGCCAAAAAAAGAGAGAAAGAGCAATGTAAAGGGGATTAAAAAAAAACACATCAAAAAACCCTTGCCAGAATAAAATGCATTGCAACCATTTTCAATGATACTTATGTAAAGGGCAAACAAATGCCATTGTTTTGCCTGAAGGTCAGATATGTTATCATCTATATGTATCTTATTGTGTGTGAGGATCAGCATAGCTCAATGTCTCAGGAAGCTGATCCTAATATGCCTGTAAGTTCAGTGGTAATTGGATCAGAACATTTGTCTGGGTGTGCTGAAATAAATGATGTCGTGTTTTAAGAGCTGTGGTTTTAAATGCTGCCACTGTACGGACTGGGTTTTTAAAGACACCATCAATGCATTGAGATGTCTCCAGGATCACACTGTTGTTGCAGGACACAAAATATCGCATATATCGGACAATGGTTAACATTCATATAAAATAAGTCTGCTGGTGTCGGGGCAGTTGTTTTTCAGTTCAGTTTTTGCTGAAAGTCAAGAGAGAAAAGAAATGTTGGTGATTCCTTAACGTTCTGAGATTGAGCGTTTATCAGTAGAATATGTCCTCAGTGTCCAGAGCGAGCTTTGCATCATGACCAGCCAAGTGGCACTCAGCTTACAGAGACATATCCCCCTCAGATGACACTGTCTGACATTCCTGCACTAGCTAGTTCCTGCTGCACATCTACGGAGTGCGAAAAGTATGAGTCCTGACAAAAGTCTGTTTATTCTCTATTCAGAATCAGCACCTGCTTCGTTGTCTGCGTTGCTGATGCCTTTTTAAAATAACATTCGCAAATCGCGATATTAATATTAAAAGCAGGCTCCCCAAAGCCCTCTTCAGGTTTGTGATGCGCAGGTTTCTGTACAAAATGCAAAAGGCAGTCAAAATTATGGAAACGAGCTCATAGAGAACTGAGTGAAACTGCTGAATGAGATTCATACTCCACAAAAATGTAAATTTTATTACTACTAGTTTCATTGCTGCTTATTAAAAAAACTATTTTTCGCCCGTTTACTGCAGTTAGTTTACTACAGTAAAACTAACAAAACACATAAAATTTGGACAGCAGTTAGGGTGGAAAATACAGTATATGTAAACAATTGAAGATGAAACGGCCTTGTTTCTGCAGCTAGTCAAATGGTGCCTGCCAGACACTCCCACGTTACTTGGTGAGATAACAACAGCCCTTTGCAGACTGGCTGAGTACTCGAGCACATTTAAATGTCTTCTTCACGACAACGGCAACCTTAAGGAGAACATACTGTCAAATGTGCACTTTCAGATGACCCCACGTGGTAGATCCCTAATAAGGGTTTAACAGGCTGGAGTAGTACTGATCCACCTAGGCGGTGAGATGTGTAAGGCTCATTATACTGCGAGGTTGTGAGAGACTGTCAATTGGCTGGCACACCCAGAGCAAATGGAATCTGTGGTACGACTACGTTAGTTCCAAAAGGGATATTTTTATTACTCAATACCACAGCTATTAGCTGTAATAGTCATAAAAGGGCCTATTTAAGTTAGATGTATAACACAGAGCTACACTATTAATGAGTGTGAGTGAGCGTGTGTGCGCACGCGTGGATGTGAGCACCTGAGCATGTACATGCCCAGCCTCTTGTTTTTGATGATATTTTTTTGCTTAATATTCTTCTCATTAGTATTTTACCGGCAGCACACAAAACGGCACTCTTCCTTTTCCTGCTGGCCTTCCAGACCAAGGATATCCCAAGCAGACGCTCCTCCCGAGGTGTGAAGATCTCTCTCTGCAGAGTGTTTCGCAGGGATGTAACGGCCATTCTGTGCAAAGCAGCAGCGGGACTCTGTTTCACTTTCTTTTTCGCCAGAATCACATCAACTCAGTTCACACAGTCAATGATCAAAGTTAATCCATTTCTAAACATGTACATTGTAAACATGAAGCGATGCTCTCGGCTGTTCCATTTTTCTTTGCATCCTGAAAATGTATATTGCTTCTCTGAAGTAGGAAGATAAAGGTCTACATAATATTTAGAAAACCAATTTGCTCAAAAGGGGAAAAAAGCTAAATGCAGTGTTACAAGTACTTATCAGAATGTGCACCCTACCTGCTACTGTATAATTTTGCTGCTTTCTCACCACTCAGTGCACTGTCTATCTGTTCGCCGTCACACTGTTTCTTGTGAGCTTCGAGATTGCCTGGCGGTTATCTACTGGAAGAAGGGGCTTTACCGCCGGATGTGGTTGTTGCTGCAGGCCGGCTTCTTGGCGCTCACATCACCATCGCAGCCGAGGTCTTCAAAAACAGCGATAGTTTTGCGCCAAGTGCTCGAATACCATCTAAAGTCGGGCAATAACGAGTCTTTCAAGTCAACTATTTTAATAACAGTGAGGAATGTATTCTGAGTATTAGGACTGTATGGTGTCCATCAACACGTTGTACATCTCTGCGATATTCAGGTGCTTCGTTATTTCCTTATGTCTCATGAAACAAAAACCAGTGCAAAGAAGATACACGAGCTGATGTATATTATGTAATATTCTGTTGTGGCACGCACGAGTTGCCCATTGATTTAGCAGTATTGGCGCATTCATAAAAAACACGAGATTATGTTAAAATGCTAGCACTGAAGCTACACATTTAATAATCTGTATTGTATATAATGGTAAACATGTATACTTCCAAATCTAGAATATCTACTTACTGGTCACATTTTGTGCCTTCGCGCGCACTTTTAAATGATGAATTAAAATCAAGTCGTTTGTGTCCTTTCATGTTCACAAGATGTCGCTATTTCGTGTGAAATAATGTCCACCTAACGGTTATGTATGTATGTATGTATGTATGTATGTATGTATTATTATTATTACAAAGTGTAAACTTTTTGTATCTGGTCCTATGTCTGGAAAAATTATTCTCTTGTTTTTATTACCCATAAATCCGATCCTTACCAATCCGTGGTATGTATTAATCTTGTCTTCAAAATGCGGCTGATTTTTTAAACCATAAACAAACCTTAAAACTTATTTTCTGTATTGTACATTATTGTTTAAATAGCTGTCAGATATTTCGCTGTAAAAACTGCAGTATAATTTACGTTAATATGTTTATTCTATTTATTTTAAGGCTACAAATCATAAATCCCAGATATGAAGCACTGCCGTAAAGATTATTTGTAGCCCCCACCACCAGTATAATTAATTATTAACAGTTTTATGGCATTGCAATGAATATGAAAATGACACTACTGCAATCCCGAGTTTTCCATAAAGTATACATTCATAATATAGTAACAACAGGTGAGAAAATGCAATTTCTATTGAACAATGAAGAAACTTTTATAAAAAGAAAAATCGACTGAGCCTAAGAACAACTTTCTGCAATCGGCAGTGCGATTCAATGTAATAGAAAAATTCACTCGAAATTATTTTTAATTAAAATCATCATTACATACAGTGGCCCAGCGAGTATTAATTGCAATGGTAAGACACCCCTGCAGCTTATCCATCCTCGTTCAGTGATCAATGGGAAGTCAGAACATTCAGCAGACTTCAAACCAGCCAAGTGTATTTACATGAGATGCTGTTAGTGTTTTGTAACTGCTACTGTACACGGGCCAACTAGCTGGAAGTAAGCCGAGGCAACGTCAGCGGAGTGTAGGTGGGGTTAATGAAGAGAATATTACAGTCCAAGAGCCGATCCGCTCAGAGAAGAGAGAGCGCTCTAGTGAGGTAGGATATCCTGAGGGCTTCTTACTCTCATAATCCGATACGGAGATACTTCATTTTCATTTTTAACTGCACCGCATTGTCCTCTTGACGTTAATGTATCTCGCATCATTTCCCCGTCATTCTTTAGTTTGACGGCGCATGCATTTTCCCGACACACTTATTAGGCGTTTATTATTATAATATAACGGGAAATCTTATTTGTTTTCTTTTTTTTTTTTGCACGTTTTGGAGACCAGTTTTGACCAAAGTGCAAGGTGGCTCATTACATGTATTTTTATATCCCGGGGCGACACGTAAATCGTGTTAAAGGTAAATTTGCTGATTTGTTGTTTTCTCGTTGTCATCGGCACACTGGAGATCGTGGTACCTTGCGTGATGCTGGGAGCAGCGTGAAGGCAGCGTGTCTCTGCGTTTTTCCGCAGAACGGGTGCTGTAGCGCGACCCCCCTATCAGTCAGTCGCACTTCCAGTTTATGCAGATTTTCTCAGCTGTAACTAATAGCTCTGAACCTTTCCATTTTCTCCTATATAATATTACATTTAATAAGCAGAAAAAGAATCAAGGGTCGCTCACGGATGATGAAGAAGAGAAGGCAGGCGCGCTACTTCAGTGGGACCCTTGTGGTAGTCTGTCAGTGATACTTTCTGATTGTCGCCTTTATGCTCCTACGTTTTCTTTTTTTTTCCTGTCTAACTGCGGAAGACGACAAATCAAGAGCAGAACTGCAATAAGTTCTGTTCAGTGCGAAAATATCGCATAGAATCTTTTGGTTTTCTTAGACGTCAAGCAGTTGTGTGAGGTGCAGTGAACCGGATCAAGTGGTCATCCGAGCTGGGAGAATAAGTCCAGAACAGGGTAAGAGTTTCAGCTCCTCAGTTCCTGCAGACTGTCATGGCTTTACCGGATAACCCCAGTGGTATTCTTGGAGAGGAGCAGCCATTCCCAGAGATTGTGGAGTTAAATGTGGGTGGCCAAGTCTACATCACCCGTTACACCACGCTGACTAGCGTGCCCGATTCTCTCCTCTGGGAGATGTTTAGCCAGAAGAGTACCAAGGGACTGGCACGAGACAACAAGGGCCGCTTCTTTGTGGACCGTGATGGCTTCCTGTTCCGCTACATCCTGGATTACATGCGCGACCAGCAGTTGGTGCTCCCTGACCACTTTCCAGAGCGCGGTAGGCTGCAGCGGGAGGCTGAGTTCTTTAACCTGCCCGAGCTCGTCAAGTTACTAGCTCCCAGACTCAGCAAGCAGAACTCTCTCGGAGATGAAGGTTGCCAGAGTGATCCGGAGGAGTCCTCGCCCAATACCGACAGCACTCGCAATTTGGCCACGCTCGGAGCAGCAGCCGCCGCCTGTGCCGGTTTAGGGGGCAGCAGTGAGGGGAAGCGTTCTGGCTTCATAACTATTGGCTACCGGGGCTCCTACACGCTGGGACGGGACAGCCAGACTGATGCCAAATTCCGGCGGGTGGCACGGATCATGGTATGTGGAAAGACTTCCCTGGCAAAAGAAGTTTTTGGGGACACTCTGAATGAGAGCAGGGATCCCGATCGCCCTCCTGAGCGTTACACCTCCCGCTACTACCTCAAATTTACCTTCCTGGAGCAGGCCTTTGACAAGCTGGCCGATGCCGGCTTCCATATGGTGGCCTGCAACTCCACTGGGACCTGCGCCTTTGCCCATGAACAGACGGATGACAAGATCTGGACCAGCTACACAGAATATGTGTTCTACCGTGAGTGAAATTTGAAATCCCTCCCCACATCTTCCCCAAGCGCCCTGCTACTCCCTGTGATGGCTCCCTTGTTGTAGATAGATGCGCACCGTTCCACCCCTCCATCTCTACCCAGCCACTTCCCGTGAACAGCACCCTCTGGTGTCAGACCGTTATTCCCTATGAGTCAGTAGGTCCCATCTTCAAAGTGTCCCTACCATCGCCTGTCAATCACACCTTCCTCCTCCCAGATGGAAAACAGAACTTCTCCTCTTGTATCCTTTTGCTTATTATTTCATCCCTGTCTACACTACAGTGTGGTGTTTGAAACTCTGTTTAGAGATGTTCAGCATCATGCCTCATGTAACTGTAACTCTGGAGACCTGGGCATTATGAAGACCCCAGTAACTGTTCTGCACAGCCAGCCTCCAAACACTTGGAAAGCCAGTCGCCTTTGTGGAATACCGTCGCCACAAAAGAGATGAGAAGTACACACGTCTGATTTTAAGTTCGGTGTGAACTATAATTTGATATATGCCTGTGACTGTAGTTTATGTGTGGGTTAGGGGTTCGATGATGAAAATTTTTGTGATTTTTTTTTTCCTGGAAAATGTTTCCAGTACCTCGGCTGTAATGAGACATATTGCTAGCAAGGTAATGATGGTCCTTTGAGCTCCTGGATTGGGTGCTGGTGGACGAGATCACAGGCCTCCCACAGCAGGTATGAGACAAGCACATTCTTGACAGCGGCTGCGCTGTCCTGCGTTCATATTTAAGCTGCTTTTAACACAGAGCACAGGTTTGTTTTGACCAAACGGAATGGGGGGGGGATCTGTAATGCAGAAATATCTTAAGCCAGAGTCGATGGCCGGCCAACTAAGAGGGTTTACTTTGCACCAAGACCATTCAACCTTTGTATTTCAAACATAAAAACCATAGGAATTGCTAAATGTGTCATTACAATATATCTTTTTATTTTATAGATCTTGTACTTTGAAATGTTTATACTTACTCTATTTGGCTCTTAATCTCGCAGGTTACTCTCCACCTGCAGTGTAAAGATAAAGGCGGGGAAATGCAGGTTTTTACACCATATCAGAAAGTGCATTACAAAGACATCAACCTAGACATTTGTCCACAGTAGAAAATAAAAAAAAACACTCTTATCCTGGGATTCAGGATGAGTCTAAAGTCAAGTCACCTAGTTGTACAATGTCTATGTTTTTTTTCTGGAATATTGCATTAACTGTTTGGTTGGCTTCCCATCCTTCTTGAGTGTAATTATATGTGCAATTCAAAATTAGCTTTTCTGCCAGATGGCCTTCACTGCTTACTGTCACGTTGCAACAAAATGACACGGTGTCATTAAATCGTATTACTGAAAGTTTATAAGAGTACCGTATGTGATCTTGTAATAATAACAGGCCCAGTAAGCTTGGAGGATAACAGTGTGTAGCTAGCAGATATTCTACAGGTATACCCTGAGGACATCAGGATGCAGAATAAGCACAGTGTTATTTACCTCAGAAAACCACCACTGAATGTTTAATATCAATACTAATGTCTCACCAGTGCAGGCACAAATGTTCTCACAGTTACAGAGGTGGTCTCAATGTTGAAAACGCAAAAAAAAAAAAGAAGGTTAAATTAGAAAGAGGACTCCTTTCTGTTAAACAGCGTTCAACTTAAGCACGTAGAAAAAGTAACATGTGTTAGTACACCAGCTGTTACCAACTCCTGAAGCACCAAAGTGACTTGATTATAGATTCTAAGGTTTACAGCTTAAGGTCCTATGGTTATAAAAATCGAGGCATAACTTGACAACACTATCAGTAATCTACTGCATCTCAAATATCAATATGCCATTTTTAGAGTTACATAATATCCTATAGTACATCTGTGTTTAAAGAACACACATAGTTAAAATGTGTATTGCTTGGCAGTAGCAGGTACGCTGTGGCCATATATGATGTTTGACATTAAAAGCATTCAAACCTTCTGGCTTTATATATAGGGTATAATAGATAATTATCTTCCTCTGTGGTATTTTTGCAAGGTGGTGAGGTGTATCTGTGGGCAAGCGTGACATTTAAACGCTCCATTCGGCTAACACCTACCTGTCAATTCCAAATTCAGAGACTGCAAAAGTCAGTGTGTTCATTTTGCTGTTAATATGAGCTGTGTTTTATTCCTTTGTCCTGAAATTGTATGAGTATAAAGATTATTGTTTTAAAATACCTTTTTTTCATATAGTTAAAATTAATTCACTGTCAAATAATCTTTTTCTTCTATTTAGTAAAAAGCAATGTAATTGAAGTCTAAAGGTAAGAGGCTAAAAAATAAAGCTTACCTGATTATTCTTTTCAGAATGCTATATGATGAGCCATTTATCCGTTTCATCATTATATGCCTCTTTTTACATCTGTAGATGGAATAGTTTTAATCATGCCTTTTACTTAGCCAAAGTGGAGATTCTAGCTGCGAACTAGGGCATTGCACTTTGTGATCTGGGACATTGCAATCTGGTCCACCATCATCTCTGTCCATCACGTTTGGCAGTAATCGATGCCATTGTTGGCCTTGGAGATGACTGGAGGTGAGATGTTCTGGGAGTGGTAAAGTGTTGCATGCTGGCAGCTAATTCATTTATTGACCAGGCTTTCCTTCAGTGCCTACGTCCACTTTGTGGAAAGCAGTTTTGCTTTTTGTGTAGGACAGGTGGTCTCAGTGTGGAAGCAACAGTACGTCAAATAAAGAAAAAAGACATTGCAGTTAATGGGATCTGTCAGTGCACATTAGGGACTGCCTGCAGTGCTGAGAGTAATTGGCCTGGAGTTTAAAATATCCAGACCTAGGTCAAAGGCTGAGATAACACATGCGACGTAACAGTCACGGGTATCCAAAGATTTGTCAAAAAAAGATGGGTCCGTTTAAATTGTGTGTGTTTGAGTTAAATCTCTCAATGTCATGTGTTGTGGATATGGCCTGGACACGTGTGTAAGGATGTCGGCAAAATCCCCTGTGAGAGCTGCGTGACAAGCTCCTGATTGCTGCTACAGATTTAGATTGTTTTGTGTTTAAATCTCCCCATTGTTCTCAGAAATTCTTACCTAGGAAGTGCAGAGGAGAAATCGTGTCTTTAATCCATGGCAATGCAGCAACCTCTGAACATTTGAACTACAAAGTGAACGACGACAGAGTGAACAGCAGGGAAAATCCACATTTTATTTAAATAAATATGCTTCGGCAGGATGCGGCCTGTCATTTGACAAGAATGTTACAGATTTGTATAGGTATGGAAATCATTTGAGTATAATGTGATTACTACACACTTTTAAGGATATGGCAGATGCCGTTTGTACAGAAATACAGGAATGTGGTTTCTGCTTATATCATCCTGTTCTCATGACACAAATAAGCACAGACATGTAGGTGAGAGCTAAGCCTTGGGTTAGGGTGCAGGGTCAGCCACTCTTCCAGTGCCCCTCGGGTTAGCGGCCAACAATCCTAACCCCCAGAGCCACACACCACCCAAACTGCATAGGGAGTTTAAGGTTCTCTTTGTTAAAGTTCAGGTTGTCGCAGGCGGTCGATGGTTGGCTCATCTGGTTTGTGATACTACTCTGCAGAGAAGCCCATTCATAGGAATTAAGGGACCAGTTAATGTGTGTTGAACAATTCCCTGAGGAGAAACTGTGCAGTATCATTGAACTTAGGATCTTGGCAGGGGTTATTTAGGATTTCACAGGCTCAGGCCTATAGTAATGAATGGTCGTTGGAGAATTCACTGTGTTCTTTAGACAGGCTGGGTATGTAAAGTCCTTGTTCTTCTCATCCAGTGGGCTGAGGGTTTTTTTTTTTTTTTTTTGCCAAGGTCACGGTGCAGCCACAAGGAAACCTTGGCAGCACCATGAACAGAACAACGTGACCCAGGGAGTTTGGACTAGCCTGGGGCTTTATTTGGGGATTCTTGTTTCAGGGGCAGATGGACTAGCAAAGGAACAGGACAGCACGTATTCTCGTAAATGAACGACTGTGAAGTTGCCGTTTTAGTGGAGGAAGGAAAAAAAACAGCGAGATGACTAGCCTACAGCTTGGATACGAATGCAGAGTAAGGTACAGGGTTACTGTCAAAATGAAAGCAGAAGAAAGTAATGTAAAGGGACAGCGGAATGAAGAACAGTGTGAATGAATTAGCACAGACAGTAACGGTCACTTGTTTCCTCCTCTAGAGATTGATGGCAGCTCTGCCTACCCCCGCCTTTTTTACTCCCAAATATCAGTCAGCCTGCCACTTCTGTGCCACACTGCAAAGATACGAAGGGCAGGCAGGGCCTGACATTTTTTTTTTTGTATAGTTGTTATGAATAATCCTTCTCCGAGACGCCCTCGCAACTGTGGGCATGCTTTTTTCATGAAAGGCACACGTTAACCTGAAGGATGACCTGCAGCTGTGATTACCACCGTGTTCCATGAACCTTGCCAATCACACCACATCGCTTAGGTCTCCTCAAGTGCTTGTTTGCCAATGACGTGATAATTCTACCAAGCATGTTATCCACTGCACCAGAAAGGCTGGACAGGAAACACCGTCCGCCCCACCGCCTCTCTCATACTTTAAGTATTTGAATTCCTTATCTGTAACGGAGGACCAATGGGTAGCATTACGGGTAGATGCCCTGGTTGGATTTCAGTCACTTCAGAAGCTTTCTTCAAGGCTGATGGCAAACAGACTCAAACAAGCCCAACTAGCCCCTTAGGAAATAGCTTTCACAATGTATGTGATCCAGTTCACAAGTGGCTATGAAACATTTTTGTCTTCTTGGTGCCCATATCTAAAAATCCGGGTGCCCTCAGCTGAGGTTCTTGGAGTCTGCTTTGAACATTAGTAGTATGAGAATCTGCTTAACTGAACAGAATGGGGGATGGGTAGATGGGGGCCTGTTCAAGCTCTTCAAGAAAAAAAATGCTCCTCTTTTACAGAGTATAAAAAACGGCAGATATCCGTGTAATGCTTTATTGTGATACTCTTGAATAAAGCTATAGTGTGCATGAACATGTTCCAAATAATGGGTGCATCAACACTATCTCACTGTATCTATCAAATAGTATGAATGCTGTGACCAGAGTCAGACAATAAAGTTATTTTGTGATTAATACTGCTGTTTTGGAACCCTGCTGTTGATGTTCCTGAATGGAATCTATTCTTTCTTCTGCTCAGTCTGTACTGCAAGGATCCTGGCATAGACTCACACGTACACTCATACTTGGCATTGTACTCGCACACACACACACACACACACACACACGCACACACACACACACACACACGCACACACTGCAGCTTTGACGTGTAGCTCTGCTGGTCATCGCTCTTTTGTCTCTGCTCTTTCTATTTTTCCCCTTTTGCTTAATCATTGCATTCAAAGTCCCTCAAGATCTTTTTTAGGCTTCTCCACACTCTTTCAGCTTACCTCATTGATCTGAATGCTGTTTTCCGTCAGTGTGTGCCGATACCCATTGCATTCCATGTACTGCTTTTCTTGGCATACATGCACTGACTGACTTTTGACTACGAGTGCGAGTGCTGTTTTGAGGATTTATCATACAAGTTAAGATGTTTGTACTTTCATGCACAAATGACGTGAGCCCAGTTCTTCTTATTGTAACTCTGCCCTCTAAATTTGCACTAGCCATTTGATCTTGTCAAATCCTCACCGCAGAACTGACACTCTTTTTTTGTGAGGCACCAAGGCCAAAGGATCTTGTTTCGGAGCTTTTCCATGGTAATTAATTACTGAATGCGGCTTGCGCTATCACAATGAATACCCTTGCTGATAAGAAAAAGTCCTCTAGCAAGACAAAGTCAAATAATCAATTGGAAATTAATTGAGCTTTGCTGAATTGTTATTTGGCTCAACGAAAATAAAACATACTGAATTCTCTAGAAAAAATTACCTCTAAAAACAGAAAATGCTGTGAAGATCGGTAAAGCATATCGGTTCTTATATGACATTATGTTGCAGCCCATTAGTGCTGAGGATAATATGGAAAATGATGCAGAGAATAGATGTCCCTACGTTTGTTGACAGACTTCAAAAACTACACATCATCACTACACCATCAGGAAATATATGAGTATCTGTTGATATTGATATTGTCATGGTTGGCCTTGTAGTATGATTTGGAACATTTCCCACATCCTGTACTGCCTTGTAAAGTTACCTATGAAGTATATGGTTGAAGGCAACAAGTTCATTCGGCATCATAAATTTGTTTGACAGGTTTGAGCTGCTGCTGATGGCTACAGAATTGAAGTCTTAAGGGACAGTCTTCCATCAATGTACATTGTAATTACCACACACTGTTAAGTGCCTCGGGGCAACCGTGTTGTGAAAGGCACTATAAAAATAAATTGAACTGAGTTGCTATGATTAGACACCGGCTTGTGACCTAGTCACAATGTTCTTGTATCGGAGGCTGAAGAGCCAGTGCAACTCTAGAATGAAAGCTTATCCTGTTCTTTGGTAGTGACAGCACTATGTAGTGGCTAAAGACATTTACCTGTTTCCTTGAAGGTTGCTGGTTCAGTTCTCAGGAGAGCTTAAGCTATCCTTAAGCAAAGCACTCTCCCTGGATTACTCTTCCAAAATCTCTGTTAACAGGCCAGTTGTTCTGGATAGAAATGTCTGCTGAGCTGACTTCTGCTTTTCTGCACTTGGGTGCCAGTGCTGTCTCAGCTGTGCAGGATAACATTTAGACATTTCTGTACGTTACACTTGCTGCAGGTGGTATCAGGATTACCAACCACCGAAACTGTTCGATGGACGCATGTTAAATTCATCACTTAATGTGAATGAATATCGATGAATAATTGATATTCAAATCCTACACGCACATATTAATAAATGCTCTGACAATTACAGTGAAAGTTGCTAAGGGACAGAGTGATACTTAAGTGACTGTGCTGATGGTGAATAGGCAGATTGCCAGCATTTTTTACTGCATTGGTGTAGACTTGCTTTAATTACATCATTTGCATTTTTATGCTTGTGACTTGCACACTAGACTTCCCATTGACTTTGAAGAAATGAATGATTCCTAACCCCAGTCCATGTAAAACTAGAGGAAACCAAACTTTAGGGCAGATAAAATGTCTTAAAACAACAGAAAAGTTTAATAAAAGGCATTTATTTGTTTCCATACATCCCCATAATGTTCTCTTTATATCTCTGCCTTCATATTAAAGCACGTGCGCTCACGCAGCGTAAGGCTTTAATTTCACAGAGCACATACTTTGCTGCATGGTGGAGTAAATAAAAAGGTAGAGACACTTAAATGCCTTTTTCTTGCAGTCAGGATTCACTGCCTTCAAGATAATTGTGTCTGTGATTTGGGAAAGTGTGATATGGCCCATTATTTCAGATGGATCAACAAAAGCTGACCTGGGATTATCCATGATTTAGCAGGTCTTTAGAACGCGGTGGAGGGAAGCAGTATCTATTAAGAAGCACCTTCTCAGTTTTGATATTGAGGTCAAATGATAGGTAACAAGACCCCAATCCACAACGTTAAACTCAGATCATTTCTGCTTCTCGAATGAATCACAAATTTACCTGTATGCCAAGCAGGCACGTGTTAGTACATCACATCCCAAGGGATGCAGGGATGTAATTATTAAAGGCACTCAACAATTTTTATTAATTTTTCACATATTGATGTCATTGAATGCTTGCCCAATGTATGTTACCATAGCATTATACATATACATCAAAGGAGGAATTACCAAGGATTCTTATCTACAAAGTTCCATAAAATGGGAAAAGAATTTCAAATAGGAATTTCCAAACGCTGATCCTGATTAAGTTCCAGGCATACTGCTTTTCCACTGAAGAACTTTATTTTTATTAACCTTGATTGAGCTAATTAAGATGCTATGGATGTCACAGTCTAAAAGGCTAATGGCAACAAATTTACAATGTGTATTTATTCAGGGGATTTAGAACATTTAAGTAACCATTAAGTAATGAGAGCATACAGTCAAAGTGTATTTTAAGTGCATTAGTTTAATTATTATATAGAAAAACATTTGAGAAAATTCTTTTTACTATTAATGATACACTTTGAAAGTCCTCAAAAAATAAAAAAACAACTAACCCCCCATGAGAATAAGAGTTCACGTTTAGAAAGATGATCAGGTACACTTAAGGATCTAGAACCAAGATCAGCACACATGAGGTGTTGCAGACCAATACTGATGAACCCAGCCACAGAATGGGATGCGAAAGCTGAATAAGACTGCCGACCATGGGGTGTAATACCCCCCCCCACATACACACCATGAAACGAAACATAGGAACTAATTATTTGGCACTGGAGTTCCCTTTTAAGTGCTAATTTGGCCTTTGAATGGAACGGAAGTGTTCCAGAGGCAGGTGGTGGTTCTCTGGTATGCTGTATGCCTGGGAAATGGATGGTGGAAGGCCATGCCGGTCTACAACCGCAAGTCATGGCATGTTGGCACCCTTGTAATGGTCCCAGTGCTCAGCCTGGATTGGCCTCCTCAGAACTACTGATGGAGAAACACCTGTTAAAGGCTTTTCTATGGAAAGCTAGGCTCGCTGGCACCTGGCTTACCCTGTAAAGAAACCCGAGCGGTGGCTCCGCGTGAGCGAGTGAATGCAACGGTTGGAGTGGCACTCTGCCTTCACTCGCTCGCCCCGCTGTGCCAAGCGCACGGGCGGCGCGAAATGCGACAGATAAAGGCGTCATCTGCCTTGGGGGAGGCTCTGCCAGAACCCTGTACAGCATACAAAGAGCAGCGGCAACCACAGGCGGGGACAGTGATGACAAGCTGCCTTTTAGTCAGCGCTAAGGAGCAAGGTGGAAGGTGTGGCTTGGGTCCAGATCTCAGTGCGTGCCAGCGCCACTACTGATTCAATCGCTAAAGCCATGCCAGGGGTCTGTTAACTGGGCTATATATATATATTCGACTGAGCCAGGGGCCAGCCCATCGCTGCAGCACGTCCGGCGAGCCATGCGTCAGCAAAGACCTGCACCTGGTGGCTGTGGCAGACGTTTCCGGCTGCTACCGGGGACGCTCGACAGTCACATAACACCCCCAGTGGGGGAATCGTCTGCATCAATGTGGTGGCTGAAGTGCAAATGGAACTTGGAACGTGTGGCGAACCTGTTCCAGCTCTCCTGTTCTTCCATCTTGAATATTAAATAATGCCAAATCACAGCCTTGTCCCCAGCCAGCTGACACACAGCGAGTCTGGAGAGCGCTACCCATTAATGCCTCGTACCTCCAGCTTAGCAGTCATCTGCCAGTAGGTAGTGGTGTCTGGGTCATGTACCGTAAGGAGCAACGGCCAGGTCCCTGCATGGGCAGCATATGGTATTGGTTATCAGGAAGGTTATACAGTAATACCCTCTGGACCTTAATTATGCCATTAGCCCCATGATAAAAAGCCCTCCTTTGTAACTGAAGCATGCAGCTGAAATGGAGCAGAGTAGGTGAATTTGCACGTGTCCTGCTGAGCTAAGGGGAGGAGCAGCTCCACTAGTGCAGAGCATGAGCTCCAAAGGCTCTCAGCCATCTGGAGAATTTGGGGTTTAATCCTTCCTCTAATCATCATTAGTCTCTGGAGGTCTTTGTCTTTAGAGTGCTGACCTTTGTGCGTTTAAGAAAGCCATCAGGCATTCTCCAAATGTTCTGGCAAGGTACCTGCACACAGTGGACTGTGATGTCACATTACAGCTCAGTCAATCAACCAACCAATCAATCAATCAATTTCTTTATTGTAACACATTTCAGTTTATCATACTGAGTTTTCCAGTGATTAACAGTCAATTTTCCGAAAGGAATCAAAAAGCAAAACTAAAACAGACAAAACACCTTCTTGTTCTTCTTTTGGCTGCTCCCATTAGGGGTCACCACAGTGGATCATCTGTTTCCATCTCCTTCTGTCCTCCGCATCCTGCTCTGTCACACCCACCAACTGCATGTCCTCTCTCACCACATCCATAAACCTCCTCTTTGGCCTTCCTTTTTTCCTCTTGCCTGGCAGTTCCGTCCTCAGCATCCTTCTCCCAATATACCCAGCATCTCTCCTCTGCACATGTCCAAACCAACACAATCTCGCCTCTCTAGCTTTGTCTGCAAACCGTCCAACCTGAGTTGAGCCTGTAATATACTCATTCCTAATCCTGTCCATCCTTGTCACACCCATTGCAAACCTATTATCTTTAACTCTGCCACCTCCAGCTCTGCCTCTTGTCTTTTCGTCAGTGTGGGAAGGTTGATATATTGTGCGTGCACGAAACCCGGTGGAAGGGGAGTAAGGCCAGGTGTATCAGAGGCAGGTTCAAATTGTTCTACTATGGTGTGGATGGGAGGAGAAATGCGATAGGGGTTATCCTGAAGGAACAGTATACTAAGAGTGTTTTGGAGGTGAAAAGAGTTTCGGACAGAGTGATGAGTATGAAGCTTGAAATTCAAGGTGTGATGATGAATGTTGTTAGTGCATATGCCCCGCAAGTTTGGTGTGAGATGGATGAGAAAGAAGACAAAACACCATTAGGAACAAAAAGCAAAAAAAAAATTCTCCACCCCATGAAAGAATATGACGGAGTATTACTTCTAGAAAATACTACCTGTTAAATGTACAAATAACAAACGTGATTGTATATTAGCATAAATCATTTATACCTAGTTTTATCTACGTAAAATGCAGTTAATGGGTAAAATGATCTTAATTTGCTAGTGAGCTGGCTGTTTGAAGCAGGGAACTGACAGTGGTCAATACTGACAACTACAGGAGCTCCTGATCAATCATACCTATTGATATTTTCTACAGGCACTGCTGCATGCTGCCTATCTGTGTCAATCTAACGGCTAATCAGGTCAGGGCTGGGTGGACCAGGGTGGGAATTAAAATGGAATTAGAAAAGCAGAAAATGGGGGTTAGTATCATGTTGATTGTGAGAAAGGCTGCAGACAGTCAATACTAAAACAAGGGATTGGCTAGCCAACAGGGGCCATACGATACAACCATAGGGTGAGATTGACTGCTTGGCATCCACCAACACAGGAGACTAAAAGAGGGTTTTACTCTAGATTTAACCATAGAGACTGGGGTTGAATCCTGCAGAAGAATATTCTGGAAATATGCGCAGGCTCTGCGATCTCCTGTGAAGCTGCTGGTGCATCCAGATATCCAGCTTGCTGAAAAAGCTGTAATACGGTTGGAGTGTATGGCAATGTAGATCCCTGAGATTAGAACATGTTTAAGGCTTTAAAGGTAAGAAGAAGCATTTTGTATGTTACTCTAAATTTATGAACAGCCAGTCTAAATATGAGAGTACAGGAATACATAACTCAAATATGTATGACCTCTGCATATGTAAATCCCGCGAGAGCTGTTACACTGTAGGTTGAAACACTAAAGATTGTCCTGACATTCTAAAGATCAAAACAGAGATTTTATATTTGGGCTCAACTGGAGCTCTTGAAAACCTTGACTGCAAAACAGATTTCTGCCATGTGAAAAAGTTACTGTATACTGAAATACTGTAATCAAAACACAAGCGATAAAATAAATAATAAATCCAGTTTATTAAATTTGTGGCTTAAACGTTTTGGCTACACAATGATAGATGATATAAGAAGTAGAATGCTTCTCCGTGTAATATTCATACGAAAATGAAGCGACAGAGAACATTAAAAAAACTGGTCCTTATTTGCTCTTCATCAAGTAAAGTCTGACGAATGTGAGAGTCTTGGATGTGTTGGATACTGAAAACCAAATCAGGTAAATCTTCAAACGGATGCATTCCCGCACAGGAGAGTGCCAAGGCTTCGACTGAAGTGCTCTTACATCAAGGGAGAGACGGAACAGGGAAGGCAAAGCGGCGGCAAACCCGATTAGCTGGGATAGGATAAAAAACATGCCAATTAGCATGACAAACCGCAGCTGTATGGCCGACCAAACCAAAGCGACATAAACGAGACGTATATCATTTACAAAAAGAAATGACTGTCAAGAAAATTTGATGAGTTAATTTAACAACCTGCGTCACTGCGGGGGAAAACAGAAGCTTAATAAAAATTCAATATTAATTAGCATGAAATATAAACAACCCATTTTACTGTAGCTGCTGCCACAGCATATAATTTGACAATAAATTCTCTTTGAAAAGAAATTGTAGTAAAATATTTTCTAAGTACATATCTGAGTACAACAAACAAAAACGTCAGCCGTGAATGCATGCTTTATTGCGTCATCTAGTTTAACTTGGCAGCTTTAATTGTCCAGTAAATCACAGCTTTTCCTAGTTTGACATAATGCGTGTAAAAAGCACATATGATAAAGAAATACATCTTGTTAGAAGGCAAGCTAAATCAAACAGAAACGGACATCTTTATTTTTAATATTCATCAGATACCTACAGAAAAATCCAAAGAGTAAGCACCTTGAAAGTTCACTATTTTAGATCGTAGCAAAACGGACGTATTCTTGAAGATACTGGCAGCAATGAGATGAACTAAACCTGAAAATAATTTTTTATGGTTCTTTCTCTTTACAAAGCTTACAAAGTGGCAACTTGAAGTGTGAATATTCATGTGCATAGCCCCCACCCCCGACATCTGTTACCACTTATCAGGTGGGGGGAGCGGACAGGCTGTTTGGTTACATTTAGGCGATTTATTTACGTTTGCAGTTTTCTGGATTACTGGGCACAGTTAATAAATTTCAGAGTTCACTTCTGGACGCGTGGTGGATATGTGGCATTTTCTGCCACGTTGAGCTAAGAACAGCATTTTTTAAAACGTTAAACAATCTAAGCAGAACTGACACATCAGTGGTAGGACTAATAGTACCATTATCGATAATGACGGGAAGGGAGAGATGTTCCAGTGAACAGATGGATCGCTAAGGAAAAAAAAAAAAAAAACAGCCAATTTTGGACAGAACACGTGAAGCCTTGAAGAAAGGATGGAAAATTGGATGGATCTATCTCATAAGGTTCAATAGAGCTCATGGCTATTAAAACTCCTGCTCTCACAAAACCACACATACCAAAACACAATATGACTCCTGTACTCAATATCTAGACTTTGTCAAATATTATATGAAATGTGGTTATATAAACATGACACACACGTACACACAAATTGTACACTATTAAACCTGATGAGGTTACATAAGAAGTCGTTACCAAGCCAACCGTTGCTCTTCCTACTGAGCATGACATGAAGGCTCATGCCACGACTGACCGAGTGAAATGCCATATGTGGGCCAACTTCAGTCTGTTACAGTTGCAGACCTGTCCCATAAACACCTGCCTCTTCACACGGAACCAAACAGCACGTGCCCCCCCAGCACACTTTGCAACGCCACAGAAGAAGAGTATCCGTCACACATGTACACGGCACACGGGAAGTGAGCACTCATTTATGCATGCCCTCATGGTAACAGTGATGATGGATTTTTCTGAGGTACTGCACTGGACAGATTAATATCGTAGCAAAGTCTGAAGAGGATAGATGAAAAAATATCATCCCAATGGAGCAGACAGTATTGATTCGTAACAAATGTTTAGTAACAAGGCAGGGAAGCACTCTTTAACACAGTGGTGCCTGCCTACATGCCAACAGTAGTTACAGGTACGTAAATAACCCCCTGCTGTACACAAAGATGGCCTTTTTCTCATTTCATTATCTCTGTCTTTGCATGTGGTTTCTATTACGATCAAATTTCACCGTTGGTGGTTACTTTATAAATTGCCCTTCCATTGCATGCTGACCTGATCCTGATATCTACACCCAGATCTCTCCACTCTCTCTCCTACTTAGGTGGCAGACCAGTGCACTCAGTACCTGAACTTTACACTGGTCCAGAGTCAGACAACCAGTCATGCATGACCACTACAGTTTCCCAGACAGAAGGGAACACGATTTTGGACCTGCAATGTGAACCTCTGGCACCTTCACCCCCACTCCTTTTGCCACCTGTGTTTGAGATCTCAGGACTACCCCTCTCATCTTCCCTTTCCACCATTTTAGCATCAGCACCTGTCTTGAACCCTGATTCTCCTCCCATCCCTAACAGTCACTCTTCACCAATCCTAAACTCTACTTCTCCTCCAGTCCCTAACAGTCCCTCTTCACCAACCACACACCCTGCTTGTTCCCCTTCCCCCAATATTCTCTCTCCAGTTAATTTTAATACCTTTCCACTTAACCTCAGCACAACCATTTTGTGTGACCTTGACTGTCTTCCTCCACCTGGCTCTAGTGAGGTCATTCCATCAGACATGGACTATCTTCCTTTAGACTTAAATCCCTGTAGTCCACCTGCCCCTAACCCATCATGTCCACTTCCCCTCAATATGTCCCTTTTATCATCTCCCGGTCTTTCTCCTCCTCCACCCTCAATCCCCCTGTCCCCCCCTCCCTTGAGCTCAAACCATTTACCGCTACTTGACCTTAATATGCCCCATCCATCAGCCCTCAGCCTTGACCCTCCAACATCCATGCACCCAATGTCACCACCTCCCTTAATTTCAAATCCTTCCTTTATTTTGTCCTCAACATCTGCTCATAGTTCTACCCCTCCATCAGAGATAAGCTCCCTGTCCCCATCCCCCTTAAGCTCAGACTCTGCCTTTTATATAGCACCCCCATCAGATCCCAATCCTACTTCTCCACCTTGCCCACCTTCCATGTCTGCAGCTAATCCATCTAGACCCAATACACTGGCCCTTAAAACCTTGCTTAGCTCACTAAGCAAAGAGAACGGGGATCCGACGGGCCTGCACACCGAGGAGGATGAGAAGAAGATGCTGGAGGAAGAGCTGAAGAAGTGCATTGAGGATTTCAAAAAGATCCGCATCCCGAAACTCTTCCCTGACCGCAAAAGACACTGGCAGAGTGACCTACTGAAGAAATACAATGCCTAGACCAGCCCCGCCCGCCCCCGCCCCCCCCCCCCCCCCTTCCCCATTTATTGTCTCACTTCCCAACCGCACTTACCGATGACCAATAGCGCCCACGCCCCAGAA
>JAACJT020000002.1:4043984-4079846 GCA_009936485.2 Gymnarchus niloticus | reverse complement strand
CATGGCCAGGAAACTCCCCAGACCTTAATCCCATTGAGAACTTGTGGTCAATCCTCAAGAGGCGGGTGGACAAACAATTGTAATTATACTTCAGTATACCATAGAAACATCTGGCAAAAAGATCTAAAAACACTGAGGCAGCAAACTTTGTGAAAATTAATATTTGTGTCATTCTCAAAACTTTTGGCCACGACTGTACAGTATGTACTTAAGCCGCATCGTAATAATCTTTTATTAACAAGATACACTAATGGTGACATGGCAGCTTGCACTTTCGACCCCTGTTGGGGTTGAAATCTGGCCTCTGCTCTCTGCATGTAGAGATTTGCATATTTGACTTTCCTTTCAGTATTCTCCTTTCCTCCTGCAGCCCAAAGCCATCCAGATAGACTAATTCGTGTCTCTAAATTGAGCATAAATTATGACTCTGCGTGAGTGTGTGCCCTGTGTTAGACTGGCATCCTATCCACAGTGTACCCTTGGATTGTACCTTACGGTTTGCTGCCAGGGATTGGGCCTTGGTCCCCCTGCCAGCCTGCCCAAGGTAAGTGGATAGATATTGGATGGGATTAACTGCAATAAAAAAATGTTTTTCTTTAAGACCATCATGTTTATTTTTGGGTATAAGCATGCAAAAAGGTTCAGTAGATGTTTTCAACAGATATTATAGAAATACGAGTACTGCTGATATACTGTTTAATGCCCATTTGGAAAACAGCTCATTGTAATTGTTGTAAAATGCAAACTGTCTGCTATTTAGTAATAAGATAAGCTCCATTTATTTCTGTCTGACACTCTTGAGTGCAGTCATTTTCAAAAGATTTTTTTCTGTGTGGATGGAGAGGAACTGTTGTTGAAATGTACCTGTGAAACTATATTCAGAAATGTTCCCTGATCAATGTGGAATATTCCATGTACAGAAATTATATTCCACAGAAACTCTGACGTGCATTGTGCAGCCATGACAACACAAATCAGCAGCAGTAACCTTGAAATCTGGAGCATTGTAATTCACAGCAATGTATGTATTAATATGAAACAACACAATTTAGTGTTTTTTAAGTTTGCAGTTCTGCCTTTGGGTATAGGACATTCTGCCATTGCATTGTGAGCAGGCTGATTGGTTACTGTGAAGGGGTCACTGACCCTCTGTGCTTTCCATCACACACATATTAGAAACCCACTCACCCAGCCCTCGGTGTATGTCCTTATTTTCCTTATTATCACTATCCATCCCTGTACCATCTTCCTGGTCAGAGTAATGGGGAGACCAGCGGCCTAGCTATCCCAGGCAACATAGGGCACAAGGTTGGGGCATTAACAAACTCACATTTACACACAATCATAGATTATGAGCAATTTAGAGATGCCAGTTAGCCTAGCTGCATGGTTTTGGACTGTGGGAGGAAAGCAGAGTTCCACCCAGAGGAAGCCCACAAGACAGAAGGAGTACATGTAAACTCCACCCACCAAAGGGGAGGCGGGACTCAGATACCATGCATCCCATTGTTTTCATATGTCCTGAATGAGCACACTGCTGAGGGTCCATCTACAGCCTTCTCTAATGTCATATTACATGTCATGCTAAACTGAGCATGGCTGGTACCTCTGTGCCTGTGTTAGGAGATATAGTAGAAATGGGACTAATGAGTTTTGAAGCTTCATCTTGCACCCGCGTTGAATGGTAGGTCAGGAGAGTCCCACCCACAATAGGTTTTGAAGCCTCATTTCGCATTAATATTGATGGGTTAGTTCAGGATACTCCCACCCACCATGGATTTTGAAGCCTCTTTTAGCACCAGCATTGATTGGTTAGTTCAGGATACTCACACCGACCACAGGTTTTGAAGCCTCTTTTGTCTCATCACTAGTATTAATGCATTAGAGTGCTGTATTTCAGACCGTTCATTTGTCACAATAACTAGGTTTTTTTCCTGCTTGGTCACACTTTCAGCTAGTCACCCCTGATGGGATGTTAACCTCATGGCATTGGATTGTGTGAGATACCGTAGATTATTTTTGACCACGTGGGAATTTGAGGCTTTGCTTTGTCGGCTCTGTAGCTGCCATTCCTACAATACAAATTTATGTGCAAGGACTAGCTATATCCTTAGGCAAGGATTTTTTTCCACATCACTTTTCGAAGGCCATCTAGTCAGCCCATATATAAAACATGCTGTTAGTTACCATGAAAACGACAACATTCTCCACCGTTAACTCAGAGACATAGGCTTACCCATCATGCTTCAGGATCAGGGTTTATCTAAAGCTGCTCAGCTCTCCAGATAGGTGAGGATGTATTGCTGATGTTTTACTACCCATTAAAATTGTGAGGGATGCCCACTCATTTGGGTCACCACAGATTAATGGAATGGTGCTGGAATCCAGCTTAAACAAAAACCACAGGGAATTAGGTTTTGAGTTATCTAACATTCATTTTAATATGGTCGTCTAACAATGATCATTTTAGCAGGATTTACTAACTTCTAAGGCCTTAGAAGAAGATGAATAGGTACAAAACTGGCTTGAGAGATAGTAGAAGATGTTCCTGGTCTTTCGCTCAAATGGGAATCTGCTTTTGTGCAAACCAAATCTCCATTAGCTACCTAGCTCTTTCAACAAAACTGGCAAAAGTTGTGACTGACCTATTATAATAGTAGAAGAACTGGTTTATTCCATCAGAACTATTCCGACTAGTTCACTGTGTATAAAATCCTCAATAATTTACGGCATCTTCAGTAATGCCAGCAGGCAAAATGCTGCAGGACTCTGACGTGGCACTTTAGTCCTCACGCTCACTGCTGCACAGAGGACAGAATACTAAAATGCTTTTACTAGTGTTGAGATGGGTTTAGCTAAACTGAGCTTAAGGGGAAGCTGCAGACATCAGTTCTGACAGTTAATCACAATTGAAACCTGTGCATATTTTGGGGAAAAGTTCCCTAAAGAGGAGTCCATGCAGCTTTTAACTGGAAAACATTGGCTCGTCTTAATCGAATGCACTTCATTTATTTGTGCTTATCATCATAATAAAAACGTCATACGCTGAGAACTGAGAGCTACTCCATCTTATTACTCAGCTATTCTAATTGATTGCAGGTCAAACATGTTTCCAGGATGGCTTTCATCTCAGCTTTGAAATAATGCTCTATATCAGTGATTTTCAACCTGGTGGTCTTTGGAGGTACTACCAGGTCTGCCAGACTTTGTATTTTTTGATACCTTTTAGACCTTGCCGCTGGTGAAACTGGTTTTACTAAAAAGGAATCTTTGTCTAGTTAACCAAACGGTCCCTCAAAGCTATAGTTGAACCAGCTCTTTGATGAGGCCGAAGGACACCCTAGCTGTTATTACAGTCCTGTAGTACCAGCTCTAGAAGGAGAGTGTGAAAACTTGAAGACTACAGACAAAGAAAAATGGAGCTGACTTTGCTGGGTTGTTGAGGCTGTATCTCCCACAGACCTGGATGGATTTGCCTCATGACCTTCGGAGTATTCACAGCCTGAGAGAGGTTTCTCTGTGATTTCATGACAGCTACTGCAATTAGCTGACAGCAAATTGCAGACAGAAAGCAGGAATATGTTCTATACCCATCCTCCTTCCCAGGTCCGCCACAGCAGTGTGCACTTCCTGTCTTGTCAAAGACACGACAGCTGGGACAGCACTGACTCGAGCCGCTAACTGCTCCAGTGGCAAGGAGCCAGGAAGTGTAGTGGGGAGGTGAGGAGACCACTGAAATCACCCGGGAACCTACAAGGTCAACACTTCGTTAATGTAACTAAAGAATTAATTTACAGCTGGTGCCCACATGCTGATGGGCAGAGCTGTTCAAGAGCAGATGGACTTGATGACCGAGGTGAAGTTGCCAGAACACTGTGGTAAGCTATGAGCTCACAGATTAAGTGTGAGAGGAAATAGACCAACTGGAATTTATTGGCCATTTATATGAAAACAGTTACACAGGAATTCTTCTATTTTCATATATCCCATCCTGTCTTATATATGCATGGAGGTGAGACCAAAGCTTGGGACTGGAGAGCTTGGTCAGGCATCCTTTTATCCTACTCCCTGGCACAAGGTAGTGAACCTACAACCTCCCGGATTTGGATTCGAAATGCATAGAACCACACACCTCTGTGTGTGAGGACATATGAAAAGCATGCCACGGATTCCTTGTACGTCACACTCCACAGCTAGACCATCTACATTGTGATACTCCCTGGGCAGCTTAACTGCAGGTTTCGAGCTGCGACTTGTTGGAGGTTGCCTGTGCTCTCTCTGGGCATCTTGCTTGCCTTTTTCGTTGCATAGGCGCGCTGGTTGCGGGGCCTGTCTAATTCTCTCTAAGCTCGCTACTGGCACAACTGGTGGCCGAGAAGCTTATCTTCTCCCAGTATTGGCCAACATCTCCCTCTACCTGCATGCAAAAATTATAAGGGAAAACACATCTCTGCGCAAAGCTGGCTAGAATTTTAATGGAAATGAAATGGGGCAATAAACTGCCTGTTAATGGCACTGTGCTGCCAAGTACACTCCCATCTTCTGTGGACTCGGCTGGTGGAGAAACTGTGGGTTGGACATCTCCTAGCCATACAGCTATTTTGCATGATAATAGTAATTTTAGCTTTTCTAACTGCCTTAAAGGTAATTGTTTAGCTTAAGCATTGATTCAGTCTTGGAATTAAGGACCAAGACAGAATATTAACCCTTTATTCAGCATTGTTATCATGAAGGATCTGTGTTTTTGGCTTGAGACTTCTTTGCACAAATCCCGATTGGGAAACACAAGCCAAAAATCACCAAAGCACTTATCGCCACCTAGTGGGAAGGATTGAAAATACGCTCGTACTGCAAACTGTCTGGGGTCTTGTAATTTTCTTCCTTTGCTACAACTGTTGTTTTTAAAATATAATTTTAAAACTCAATAAAATTATTCCAGTGGCTGATCCTTAAAGTTTTAGCCACCATACTGCACAGTGCCTTATTGACTAAAATGAAAGAGCAGTTTGAATATGCTATACAGTAAATCTGCATGAAGCCCTCAGCAATGCCACTTCATTTGTTTTAAATTTATCATTTAGCAGGCAGTCTGGAGATCCAATTTAAATAGCTGCCAAAAATTTTAGTAAATGCAAAAACAAAATATTAGCCTCATAATGGAATTGCCACTTTGTTGTCTAGAGTAGGAATGTGCAATTAGACTTTAAGGGTAATATAGCAGAATTGGGAAATGGAAGTGTGTTGAATTACTGGTTGACAATGATCATAATTTAACTTCCCTCTTAGCCTAGCTTAACTGTCTGGCTGCCTAGCAGCAGCAGTGTGGGAAAAAAGTGCTGCCTGGCTAATGTAACAATTTATATTTGTAGCCAGTTTTGGCAGCTAATCTGTAGCTATCTTCGGGTAGAAGCATTACTTAAGAAGCTAAAATAAATCCAAGCCATATATGAAAAAACGCTTGGTTTATATTAATGGGCAGCTGAAAAAAAAATACCTGATGTGCACAGAAGTTTCTGAATGAACTGAGTTGTGAGTTCAGTTCCACTTGAATGGTTGGGTTGATGTTATTATTTGGATTGTCAAGGCATCTCCTAATAATTTAATAATCTATTTAGTTGTTAGGGTATATACACAGTTAGGTCCAGTGCTCCACAGAGTCTCCTGCATTATACATCTATCTGTCATCCCAGATCCAGTCTGTCATTTGGTTTGTCTGTGTAGTTTGATGCTCTTCATCACATTAGCTGGATGTTGTGGCATCCAGATGGACAGGAGATGCAAGAGTGATGCTACAGTGCTTTTACAACATAGCTAGCATCATCCAGTAAGAATATTTTACAGTGAGCCTGAGGGATGGTCATGAACAGCAAACAGTACCCAGTATAGATGAAGGTAAAACAGAATGATCACAGTTATTAACACAGGCACCTAACCAGGAAGACTTATTACCTTTCAAATGAGTTTATTCTCCAACTAGGAAAATCATCAGTTGTGTACAATTTCTACAGTACACCTGAGTGCTACACTGCCCTCTATACGTTTTCATGTCATCTGGAATAATTAACTTACAAAAAATAATAAACAAAGTTAAGTAACAAGGGGCAGCTAAAAAAAACCCAAAAATGTAAGTTTAATTCTATATTTTCTCACAGCCTCAACTTTTATGTGAAAAGCTGATGAACTTTTACAAAGTCTGCCAAATGGATGAATACATTTCCCTTGTTTTGAATTCCTTATGTTTGTGTGCTATAAGTTAGTGCGAAAATTAAAAAAAATAAATTGTTCAAAGAAAAGTATGGTCGACATCAATGCTAGATTTTTTTTAAAGATAATCTCTCACATACTTGTACAATTGGATGTTGTCTATAGGTGATTTGTTTCACACACTGAGATTACAGGTGACATTATAATTTTTTAATTGCCAACAAACCAAAAAAAAAGATCAGTGATATACAGGTAATAACAATGAACGTTTGCATTTTGTTCTTTTCACCTCCATCCATTAAAATATGGAATATGAAAAGTAAAGAAGACATTTTAAGTGTGATGGAGTCAATGAATGATATATCTTGGACAGAAAGGTCACACAAATTTCGGAGATACACTTATACCTACAAATTGGGTTGTACTGCATGATAGGGATTTAGAATTTAAGTACTGAATTACCTAAGAAAAGACTTGGAATAATCTCTTCACGTGTCATGTGTCACCCCCCCTCCCCCCCAAGGTAATGTCTCACATCCTCTTATTCTCTTTCCTTGCCCTCTTCTTCCCATCCTGCACATGAAGCCCACTTGGGTTTACCTCGATGATTCATGTGTTGAGTTATATTGCTAACATTTTGACTACATCATGCTACATCAATAACTGAAGATAGAAAAGCAGGCCTTAATCTTCTGTCCAATGCTCTCCAGCTCACATAAATCAATTTAAATGTGCTGCTTAATAGTTTAATGGCATAACCCCACTTGAAATTTAAACTTTACAGTTTCTATGTTCACATAAAAATATATATCTGCCGTCATGTTGGGTGAAGGCCGAAACCTTGCTGTAGCCTTATGATTATATCATCATAATGCTGTCCAGTCTGGCTGGTTTTGAATTTCCATGTAGCAGAACAAATAATTGGTCTCTCTAAATTGCCTATAGTGTGTGACTGTGTGCATTTATCCCCTGCAATAGCCTGGCATTATGTCCAAGGCCTTCCATGACCTTGTTCGGAATTTCACACTTTACGATATAAATAATACAGGTAATTTGCATCAAACATAGGTATGGATTATGTAGTCATTGGGGGAAAGCATTGACGAAACAAGACAGAATCATGATTTTTGCATAAATTCCCTGACCTGGGCAGTCTTGGGCTACTCGTGTTTTTTATTCATTGAAGTCTTCTGGAATTTTCTCTCTTCAGTAATTTTTGTTATTATGAAACATTAACTGCTGCTATCCCTCTGTATAATGTCTCTAATCAACTTGCAGTGTTTTGATAAATCTTTTTCAAATGCATCGTCGAATGGGGCTGTAAAAAAGAAATCTCAACTTTCTACAGTCCATCCATACATCTTGAAACTGACCATCCAGGCCAGGGTCACAGGAGCCTGTCCCAGGCAGCACTGGGCACATGGCTGAGGTTAACCCCGAATGGGATACTTGTCCAACACAGGGCACGCACACACGCATGCACATATGGACAATTTACAGATGCCGATTACAAACTGTGTGTCTTTGTCCTGCAGGTAGAAACCCATAGAACGTGGGGAGAAAATGCGAACTCCACACACACAGCAGAGGCAGAATTCAAACCTCTAATCTTGAAAGTGTGCAGCAACATTGATACTCAATGAGCCACAATCCTCCCTCCCACTTCCTATCATCATTTTAAAAAATGCATTTAAAGTTTATGGGTAAATTAGCTTGCATCTACTTTGAAATACAGCAAAAAACAATAATTCAACATTGCCTGATCAACTCAAAGTCATTTTGTCTCACAGTATGGCTTTACAAATCCCAGGATGGCTTGCTGAGTCCACCTTTCTTATTTTCGATTTCCTGAAGAGAAAACTTTTTTTTTTTTGCTCAGGCCTTAAAGGATCTTGAGAGTGAACAACACAGCATTTCCACAAAGATGAGAAGAGGAACATGGATCAATTGTCAATCTCAGAATGGCTTTTAACAAGTAGGAAAAGTAGCAAAACATTTATTTATATATATTTTTTGGATCTCACGAATCTCATGGTAAATCTCTTGCTCTTGTTTGGAGAATGTGTCTGTCTGGTTTCTGCCTCATTGGAACATATTTAATAATAGCTACTTAATTACTGCCAGCTAATGTATAGTTGCAATGGATTTGTTATAGCTAAAGCTTACTTGTGTTTGCAACCTGGTTTAATTTGGAATTCAAGAACTGCTGGACTCAATAAAAAAAAGTAAGTACTTTCAGTGCAGCATTTTCAACTACATAGGACAGAGAGGATTTTTTTGCCTTCTGTTTCACTTTTCTGAAAATCTGTGCAGCAGGCTGGCACATTGAGGAGTCTGTAGCACTTCCTCAATTTAACACTAGGTGGCAATATTACACTTTTCCTTGGGCTCTGAACAGTGACAAGCTTGAACAATTTTGAACAACGGATCAAAGGATGGTCCATCCATCCATCTTCTAACGACTTATGCTGGTCAGTTCAAGTCAGTGATCGTAGTATCTAACCTGTATTCATTTGAAACTCATTCTTACATGACAAGAAGGAAAAACCTTCTTCATGGGTCGCTGGATTCTATTATGTACTTTAAATGCAATGCTGTATGTATATCTTGTGTACATTGATTTACATAACATTTAGACCACAGACCCTTTGGGAGTGAAATTGTTTAACCATCTGCCTTATGTAGCTTTGGTTTTGGTCTGTGGTTAAGATGAGATAAGATAACCTTTATTAATCCCTCAGTTAGGAAATTTGCATTGTTACAGCAGCAAAGTGGACAGTAAAAGAGGAGCAAAATGGCAATAACAATAATAAAAACAACAACAATAAGAAAAACTATATATAGAAAATATAAATACCTATATATGACTATGTACATAAACTGGCCAAAATAAGATGCTCGTTTTTGCTTCTCTAATCAAGCTCTGTGGATAGGTAGCTGTAATGATTCAGAACACAGTAGGATCCAATTTCAGAATCACAATCTATAATCGAGCTCAAAGCAGGCAGGGTCAAAACCAGAACCGGCAAGATTTCCAAAAGCCAGTGGGACATCAGAAACATAGTTGATCACAGGCAGTGGGTCAGAATCCAGGGCAGAGCAATCAGTAAAGCAAACAGAAACAAAACAGAATGTAGAAAAAGAGAGTCAAGAACTCTCAGGGCACACAGGAAATGCTCACAAGTACAATAAACCACTCAGTGAAGAGTCAGGAAATGCAATACCTTATAGGGAGGCAATTGAACTGCTGAGCTTAAGTAGATGATGAACAAGGCACGGCTGGTAACTACTCAGGTAATAAATGGGAGTAGGTTGGCTGTGGCTGGTTGAACTGGTTTTGTGTGGGTGTGACAGTAACCTAGCAAATTGGCAGTGTATGTATGTATGTATGTATGTGTGTATGTGTGTGCGCATCTGTGTGTACAATCACATCAAAGAGAGAGGTCTGTGTTCTACAAACAAGTGGGGGAAAATGAACTTACTTTTTGAGTTTAACATGGATTATTCTATGTGTTTTTTTAGCAGTATCTCCCTCCCCTTTGTCACGGAATGTTGTTAATGTGCTACCAAAGGGAGAAACCTTTTGATGTGTGGAATAGCTGAATTAATGCAGAGTAAACATTCCTCCAACTGAATGACTGAAGATGCAGTTATGATGAGCTTAATGGATTGATTCCTGAAGGCACTTCAAAATTTTCTAGAAAGCAGCATTAGGTACTTGTAGCAGGACTTCCACCATCCTTTTATAAGAAGATTTAAAAAAAAAAAAAGAAAAAAGAGATGACTTACACCACTGATTGGTGGAAAATGCTACTGTGTGAGGATCTATCTGTGCATCCTCTTCTTGAGGAGAGACGTAGGGATCTTGTCTTACTCTTCCTTCCAATCTCCCTAACAGCACTGGAAGTTTTCAATTTCCAGGTTACAGAAGAGGTGAGGATCAAGGAAACGGATTCAATTGACCATTTTCTTGCTGCTGTTCCTCAGATCCCAGCATGCATTGTGGCATCCTCCTTTATATTTGGCCTCCAGGGGAAGCCTATTTAGATCAGCCTCACACATATCTGGAGTAGACAACACAGCAGTTTTTCTGACAGGATTTTTAGAGTAAGTAAAATGTGATAGAACCATTGAAAGCTTTTTGATTTAAACATTTAAATATTTCTCAGTGCTTTTCTACTGATTTACTCAAAGATCTTTTTTCAAGTTTTCAGCAGGAGTTAGCTCATTGACCGAAAAACCTTACTACAACTCTGTTACCATAATGTCAATATCATTAAAAAGATCAGCTTTGAATAGAGAACTAACATCACAACTGTGCAACACTGAGTCATTATCATCAGGTGAAATTTTTTTTCACTGTTTAAATTTAGATGTAAAATTGTGTTGAATGTATTGTGGATGCCTTCAAATCCCCCCTGTTGACAAACTGTCAACCTGTTTTTTTTTTTTTTCCTCTGACAGTTGAGGACGACATCCTTTTTTAGCTTAGAAAAGTGTGGAGGTGTGGAGCCCTTTAAGAATTGAAAAGTAAACAGTCAGAATTTGCTGTGTTGAAACAGCTGCCCAATTTTCACTGTACTGTAAAAGAGAGGTTACTAGGGCAACTATAACAATTGATATGCTATGCTATGGTATTTGAGCTTCCTGCTTCCTACTAAATTTTAATTAATGTGGTCATATATTCAATGTGGCACATCTAATTTTCTTCTAGAATTGTCCCATTCTCACACAGAAGTTAAAGGACAGCATTTTAGAACTTTATTACAATATCTCAAGGTCTTGTTTGCATTCTCACGCTATTTAAAATAATTTCTGACTTGATGGATACTTACAGCCTTAGAGGTTATTAAAATGCTAATCAAAATATATTTTGTCCCAGTCCTGCAAAGTGTGCAAAAATGAAATGTCAATGACAAAATCTCGAGTGTTATATTTTCCCACTCAACATGATGCCGTGGTCAACCTCTGGGTGTGAAATATGAATATCTATGAGCTCTGTCTAAAACCTCAGAAAGAGTGGAAAAAATCCAATTTAGGGGAATAATGGAATTTATTTCTGTGAGCTGAATTTACACACTGCTCTCAGTGTTAACAATGCCACATAACTCCTATTATTATTTTTGAAAAAATTGATAGATGTTGATTCATCACAATACATAGATACAGAGCAAACACACGTTTGTATTTCTAACCTTGTGGGGACCTTCCATTCATTTCTATGGGCCTAATCCTAACTATGACAACCCTAACCCTTACCCGGCCCTAACCTTAACCATAAGTAACCCAACAAAATACAAGACATTTGACTGTTCTGGTTTTTAGATTGCATTCACAAATTTTTATAAAATTGAACTCTCCCTTGTGGGGACAGAAAAAATGTTGGTTTTTTATTACCTATCCTGGGGACATTTTGTCCCCAAAATGTAATATAAACATGGTACATACACATACTGTCATATTGAGGACGGGAGGCCAACAGAGGGTAACACAAAGGTTTATTGTCCACAGGCATACTGGGCTCCAAAAACAGGGGAATCACCAGGGGTAACTCTGAGGAACAGGACCAAGGCAGGAAACACACAGGGGCAACATCAATAACCGGACTGGGGTAAACAGGACTGGGAAGCTTTCTTAAAGACAAGCAACGAGGGGGAAAACGCAGAACAGGTGTGTCCCATTAGGGCACACTGGGGAAACAGAAGGAGCAGGGAAGCAGGGCATGACACATACATACGTATCTTCAATGAAGTGAGCTTCTGGTTTTTGCAGAGCGCTCCTGTTCTTCGTACAGATGTTATGACCCAAATTAAGATAGGTGAAAAGGGTTAAGAATGTCATTTTTTTTGCCCTGGTCTTAATAGGATTGCATTCATGTGCTGCTTTTCTCTTTGTACTATGGCAGGCGAGACCCGAAGGTTCAAACAATGTTTGCCCCTGCCTTCAAAAATTGTACTTTTTTATGACAAAGGAGTCACGGCAGTAAGACTCAGCCTCACGTCTCCATGACTATGACGTATGAATCCATCCTGCCTGTGCTCCCAATCCCGATGTGAATTTTCTACTGGTGTTTTGATTTCTTCCCTAAATGACTTGTATATGTGATGACGGGATTCAAGATTCAGGCACTTTATTGTCATTGTGTATCATAGCGAAATTACTTAGGATTGGTTGTACCTTACATCGGAAGCTTCCCGGGATAGGCTTCCAGTGACCCTGACAAGATACCTGCATCGTTTAAGAAAGAAAAAAAAGGTTTTAACAATTTGTGCTTACCTAGGGAAGATATCTCTGTAAAGATATGGAAATAGTAATATGTGGATGTTGTTTTAATGTGAATTTTTCATTGAGGCCTGTAGTATAATGTATTAGCTGCCTGCCCACAGAACCTTTTCTGAGTGGATAGCGAATGGGTGGATGCCTAGCTCTCTGAAACTCTTATTACCCGTGACACTTCTTAATGTCAAACCCCACCCTGAGGGAGTTGCACACTAATAGCCGATTGGTTGCATTGATTAAGGTCTGTTGTTTTGATAGCTAATGTAGTCAGCCCTGACACTGATCACAAACCCCGTAAAAGAAAATCTCTGGGGTTGAAATTAAAGTTTGTAATCCATATTTGCCACGAATGACTTGATGTGGGAGATCTTCACCTCATTACACATTCCAGAATATGGCACCCGGGGATTGCTCGACTGAGTTTTTCAATTCTGCCCAGCAGGTGGCAGTATGTCCCTTTTGTTTCAGTCAGAAGGCAATACTTGTGTTGTCCAGTTGGCTAACGGCACATGAGAAGCTCTCTGGTTCTGTCCAGAAAGAGCAGAGCTGTCAGAAGGCTGGGGATGGACACGCCTGTTTGACCTTTAGGTAATTAGTCCAGCCCTCGTATTCCACTGAAAGGGAAGGTGAGTGGTGGTGCTGGGGGAACCCTGTGAAACAAGGTTATTGATATGACATCTTTAAACCCCAATAGCCTCCCAAAATCTTCTCCCAAAGGTCTGCTATCCCTTCCCTATGGCTCCTGATACATATTTTGATCTAGCTCCCTTAATGATGTAAACCTTATGAAATGCATGAGAGCTCACACTTATTCTTACATTGATAATGATCCGCTGACTTTTTTTAAGCAGATTTTTCAGCTGTTGTCAGATGGTATTAGTGTTTTTGCCTTGTGGATATTTAGATGCGTCTTTAAATGCCAATGCAAGCTCCTGTAAGTTGTCTACAGAAGCTAGATGATTCATTAGTAGATTCAAAGTTTGATCCTTGGGAGCGACATTCAAGCTGCATGCATATGTGCAGGCCAGCGATCAGCACACTTCCTTGGAGAGCAGAACATCCTAGAGTAATAAAGCTCCCTGCACTGCTCAGATGCTCGCCGGACATAGAGATGACCAGCAATGTATGTCGCTGTGACATTTGCATTTTCTTCTGATTATTTTACAAGAAAAGCATAATGGAATTGTATAATTTTGTTTGCATTTTTAAGACCCCATGCTACTACGCCAACTCGAAGGCCCCATGACAAAGTGATGGCAAGCAGTCAGGGTCAGTTTCAGCTACAGGTGATTGTGTGATCGGAGCCTAATGTGATTCGGAAGCTTATCTACAGAAGCAGGTATGTGCTGGTGAATCTGCCCTTCCTGTATTGTAAGTCATGAAACTCAGATATACGGGCCATACTATTTGATTACGTTGTAATTAGAGGCCTGTGATTTCCTACGTACAATGATGATTGCTCTGTACGTTTTATACATTCAGTTAAAATGAGAAACGTATTTTTCAAAATAGAAGATACTGTGATAGGTTATAGACTAATATATGTAACACGAGAAAGCAAGAAGACATTCTCAGAGATTATTAGTGTAAACATTTTGCTTTTCTTGTGAGAAAGACATTACAGAACAAAAATATACCTGCTAAACAGGACACTGAGTAATGGTTCCCGAGAGTCACCAGTGACTTGGGGATAGAAACACTTTCAGTACATTCTGCCCCGTTGTTTTAGTTATAGCCATATTTCTCTGGAAACATGGGCCTTCACAAATTCATGCTCATAATAATCATTTGTTACTTCTCAAACACTGTAGAGAGCAGATTGTGCTTGACATTGTAATAATTATGCTATGTAATTGCTAGCCACAAAACAACAATGCTACTAACAACAACAATAATAATAATAATAATAATAATAATAATAATAATAATAATATAGCTTTATGTCCTTCCATTCATCTTGTCTAAGTGAATGTCCAGTTCAGGGTCACAGGTGTTCATATGCCTGTCCCAGGGAGCACCTGGCATCTCTCACACACACACACACACACACACGCACACCAAAGTGCAATTTAGAGAGACCAATTCACCAAACTGCTGTATGCTTTTGAACAGCGGCAGGAAACTGAAACACTTGCAAGAAAGCTGCACACACACACACACACACACACACACACACACACACACACACACACACACACACACAGAGCCAGGGGTGAGTTCCAAACATTGCCTCATTAAGTCAGAAGGAAAAACATCACTATGGACTACAGAGGAATAACAGTGAGGATCTTTCTAGGTTAGCATGCAGCTCAAAACAATGATCATCAAATACCTTGGGCATAGCCCCTCACAAGACCCTCTGACCGTCTGGGGACCAGGCAGTCAAAAGTTGGTAAATGCCACAGTCAGCCTCGTTCCCTTTTAGGCATGCTTGATAAAGTGATGCACAAGTGGAAAACAATGCTGTTTATGAGCAAAGCTAACATTCAGTCACCCTGGACCAAGGACAGAGAAGCAGCTCTCTTTGCATACAATTAAATGCAAGGGAGTAAATGTCAGAAATACAAGTGAGGCGTGTTAGTGCCCTGTGGGAGAGGATTAAAAGTGTAGGCTTTTCTGGTGTTGTTTCAGTTGACTCCTGAGAAAGACAACTTTATAGAATGAATAATTTATGGAGCGATGTCAAAGGTTAGCCACGTTAGAATGCAGGGTAGATCAATAGAAGTGATCTTGGGACGAAGGCCAAACGGTACGTTTCCCAATGACTATATTTTAAAGTTAACATTTAAAAAACATTATTAAATATTGAATTTCATTTACTGTTGTGAGCTAGTGAAGCATTGTTATGCCCCACTATGACTCACTGAGAGGTAAAAAAAAAATAAAAATTATATCACCACAACATAAAGGCAATTTTATTTCCCACTACTATCCACAGTGATAATAGCCTATCATAACCTTCTGCTACCCCACTACAATCCAGCAGTAATAAACATTTACAAGCTCCTATACTCTACTACAGCCCAAATTAGACAATATTATACAAGAACCTCTTAAACTGTACTGCATCATGATAATAATCAGCAATAATCCTCTGTATTATAACTTTGCATATCCCATTTTAACAGGCAGTGATTATAACCCATTGTAAGCTTTCATATCCCAGGAGTAGATGAAGGATAGACTAATATAACCTCAAAAAGACCACTAAAGTGATGCCTATCCATTATTGCCGCAAAGGCCACAATCCACTGCATACCCTGGTTATGCCCACCTACCACATACAGAGATAGCAGTCTCTAATAGTTATTCAATTCTACAAGTGCATTAGTACACACGTTTTCCCACTGACTCCAAAGCAATAAACATTCTTAGAACTTTAAACATTTTTACTATGGTTTCCTTGCGTTTTCTTTAACAGTTTTTATGAGGGGTAAGATGCGATCTTTGTATCCTGAAATGCTGACAGAAGTAAAAAAAAAATCACATAGAAAGGGAGTATGATATTATGCCATGGTATCAATGATACACATTTTGAATTAAGTATCATAGAAGGAGGCCTGAATATAACAAAGTAGTAAGTAGTAGTAAGTACCAACAACTAATCAATTCCTAATCTTGTACAGTAAAGAATCCAGCCAGAATGAATGATCACTTTCAAAGAGGAATCTCTTGTCTGTTAATCCCTTGTTACAGCTTTACGTTGCACAAATGCTCCACAGTAAATTAGTGAATCTGCCTGTGTTAAACGGCTCCTCGAGGGCAATATTTTGTTGGCCATGAAGAGAAAAACCAGCTAAAAAAACAGTAATATCACCAACTCAGGAACTCATTAAAATTCATTTTAATATAAAAAAGAAGAGAAGATGAGAGAAAAAGAGCAGATATATTTTAAAAAGGCATCCATCCATCCATCCATCCATCCATCCATCCATCAGTAACCCCACTCACTCCTTGATGTCAGTTTCATCTGTGGGGGCCATAAGTGGGCATGTAATTGTGGAGGCCATTAATGCCCTCACGTTCCCAGGAATGACACCTCCTCTGGTAATGACTTCTGCCGCGAATTGCTCGGCTGTTGCTTTTGATCCCATCTGTCAGACAGTGATTTAAAGCTTAAATCGCCAAGGCAAGGTAGAGTGGGCCCTCCATTATAAAAAAAACATGACAGACGATCCCGTGTGACCCCATACTCCGTCACATACGTGCACACTAATCACCCCTGAAAGGGCTTGTCAAGACCAATCAAGTCCCTGGATGGTAACTCTTAGGTGTCGAGTGCAGTTGGACATCCAGTTTGTTCATAGTGTATCTGTTTAATAGGACCCCCAGGGGCTACCATCAGAAGGGGCAATCAAATAGAACTCCGGGCTCCTGAATAAGCCTCTCTCCAGCAGTGCTTCATTTCAGGTGCCCCTGTCACCATTCAAGCTTCTTGCTTGAATCCCCAAGAATGTGCAGTTGCTTAATGAATGGAGTGATGTGGCTGGTGTCTGACTGGGAGGCTGGAGTGGGGGGGGGACGAGTGCCGGAATGTTCCGGAACCATCTGCCACCCGTGGCAGCTTTACGTCTTGCAATTTCGACTTTGGTGAACAAAACCACAGGACACGGGGAAATTCCAGTGGGCCAGAGCGTTATTTTTTCTCTTTAGATAATGGATCTGAGGACCAGAAATACAAAAAATAAAACCTATGGGTAAATCAGTGCATGGTAGAGAGAATAAATGCGCAAGCAGTGTGCACATAATGGCACCACTTCTGGCGTTTGAGGTAGAAACGACCCTCTGGTCCAGATTACTGTCAGGAAGCAGAACATATGGAGCAAATTAATGTGAACAATTAAGCACTTAGCTGTCTCTTTCAAGATGGATGGCAGCTTCCTCCTCCATTTCACACACATGATTGTTGAAAAAGTCAATTGTGCATTCACAGCTGCCATTTTGTTTCTGCGATTAGCACTTTAGCGCAGTGGTTGGCAGTGCTTCGTCACACCTCCAAGGCTTGAGTTCCACCTCTGGCTATGTGTGTGTAAGGTTTACAGACTTCCTCCAGGGTCTCTCCTGCAGTCCAGACACATGTAATTAGGTTAAATGGCATCTCTAAAACTGCCCATTGTGTGTACCTGTGGTGGAACGGTGTCCTGTCCTGTTTATACCCCTGCCCTGTGGCCTGTGTTGCCTGGGAAAGGTTCTAGGCGTATTTATACGTATTTCATATGAAGCGTTAACATACATTGTGTCAATGTGTCAGATATTTTAACGTGAGCATGGGTTTTACGTAGGTTGGATTTATGTACCTGTATGGTATAGCCTACTCTACTTTTGTCAGGTGACCGGTGAAGAGTTGTCTGGGTCACTTATAAACATATTGTTAATTGCCATTCATAAATGAATGTATTTCACTTTAATTAGCATGTTTTAAATCATAAATGCTAAATATTTGAGGAAAGCATGTAAAATCGTTGAAAATGATCAACATAATTTGACTGGGTAATTAGCGAGCTTTTGATCATCGTTTACTCCATGCTGCTCCATATTGTTTATGTATAGTGACTGTGTACAAACATTATTCTAATTTTATGACTGACAAATTGGTGTGCAGACATTATTGTCTTCTACAGTTCCTTAGTATATTATTCCTGTATTTAGAAGCATGCTGACAGATGTCTAAGTATACAAAACAGTTCTGAAGAACATATTTGTTACATTGTTAGATCAACTGCAAATCAAATGCCTGAAAAGGACTGAAAAAAAAAAAAGATAATCAGGTAATGCCATAAACTGAATGTTTCAGGTAGAGATTAGCAGATCCTGACATAGGATGGCCTCAGAGAGCTGCCAGTAACAGCAAAGGGAGACTTGATTAAGAGATCCAGACTTCTCTGGTGTTGCTGAGGTTCAATAAATGACCTGCTTACATGTCCCTGTTACCATATATGAATAGTTTACAGAGCCTTCACGTATAAGTTTTGCTTTTACAGCCATCTTTGCAAGTTCCTATTTTTAAAAAGCTTTCTTTCTTAGGGAATATTCTGGAGTGTTTTGTCTTCTAAAATATTCACCATGACCCTGTACTGGGTAGGTAGAAATGAAAGATGGATAATTAAACTAATATAAAAATATATGCTCTAGTCTTTATATTTTATTGGAATTGCTGGTGTGAAACAAAGTGTTACATCTTAAACTCATTTAATTTTCTTCACCATCATTTGCTGTGACATATGATTAACTGTAGCTAGCAATAAGTGATGACCAAAATATCATGTTGATTGCTGAGTCAACTTCTAAAGCCTCTACTGATGCAATTTTTAAGGTTACAGACTGTTGGTTGAAAACTAATGTGTTTTGGTCTCATAGCTATAAGTCAAAACAGGAGGCTGGCTGGGAAATATCCCTGAGTCGTACTGGACCATCTTTTAGAGGTCCTCACATGCTTCGGTCTCTCCCACATGCAATCATCAATGCTTCCAGATGCTGTAATAATAATCAGGCAATTGTTTTGACGTGTTGCTCTTCAACGTTAGTTCTGGATTCTAGTGTATGATGTTCCTTCCGTGTATACCACTTAAGATTTTGGATTGGATTTTTGGATCTTAACCTGCCTGCCAACTATGAGTATTAGATTTGTGCTTTGGATCTCGGAAATCAACCTCTACGATTGGATCTACGTTTAGTGAAAATCTTCCTTTGTTATAGTTTGAAATTGATTCGATATTTGGAGGGAAAGCTACTGGAATCTCATTGCTATTCATAAATCTTTCAGTAAATGCATGTTTAGTCAGAATGTTTATTGTCCTGCTGGTGCTAGAAAGGAGCTTTATTTATTTATTTGTTTCACCATAGACGGCACTAGGTGAATCGGCACAGGTAAGCTCTCAAGAGTATAATTACTGCTCTTTATTCTGCAGGAAAAGGAAGTTCACCTCAAGCAAGAGAGGAAAGCAAGTGCACTCCTCGGCCATGCCCAAAAAGCAGAGCCATCTAAGTGGCCAGAAGGGTGGAGGCTGGAATAATGAAGAAATAGACCATTGGGTGTTGGAAAACTGTAATTATCTGAAACAAAATAGGAGGGAAAGGCACCCTGGGGGTGGAGGCTGATTTGCACAGTGAAGAGGGGAGCAGAGATGAAACTTTAATAAACAAGGCAAATGCCAGAGGGTCAGTGGGGGGGCGTCCTCTCATGAGAGGCTGTCTAGGCAGATTGCACATGTTTCCCAGCCAGCAGATAATGGCTATCTGCTTGGGAACACGCTCTGGCATACACAAACCGCAAACCGTCATTCACCCGGTACTATTATGGCTGTTGTTTTGCATTCCATTAAAGGATCAATGATATGTATCATCCTCTCCCCCTTTGTTTGCGTACTTCTATTTTATATACAGACACTTAAACCACGTAAAAAAAAAAAATACAACTGCTGTTTTTTTTTTTATTGAGTAGTGTTTGATGTATTCTTCTTGGTGGAGGAAAAATGTCAGTGATTTCTTGTTTTCTTTATAATTTACTGATCTAGCAAGTCTGCTAAAGTGGGTTGTTCGTTTAGTTTCACCTTTGGCCGTGCGTATTCTGACACACGCTTCCTAAGCCAACATTTGTTTGCAACAGCGCCAGCTATCGTGCAAGAGAGTGGCTGCGTATCAGAGGGGAGGCTCACCTGTCTCTATGAGCAGGTCACCTCTTGCAAGTGCATGCATAAGAGATGGTTTTGCACTGCTCAGTCTCGACACCCTGGCTGGCTTAAGTCGTACCCTTACCAGCTAAATACTGCCAAACATGTTCGGTGTGCTGGTAATCCCTATTGGTAGCCACTTTAAATCCATTATTTTAACAAAATGAGAGGTGATTCTGCAGCTAATATAGGAACTATGTGCACTAATCATTTGCACCATTCAGCTGATGTAATTTGGTTCTGTGTAGGCTGTGCCAACCTTCACAAAAGAGCAACTTAGGGTGATTAGTGGTTGCTTAAATTGCAAGTCATATTAATAATTAACTACCGTGGTATAATGTCTCACACTGCCACCCTGACCCACATAATCGGTTGTAAGACAGATAAGTTGATATAATTTTATCCAAAGTGTTTTTAAATGTCTCAGTGATTATGACTGGATGATATTAGACTTAAACGTGTGACCAAGGCTTCTACCTGATGCCATTTAAATACTTCTTTTGGATTGAAATGCGAGTCAAATAAAGCATTTTAAATCATTTCAAATATTGTACATAATCTGTATTTTTTAACATTGGATTAAATTAGCGTCCATAAGATAAAACAGCAGAGACCCGCTTAACAGTATATGTCTTTTGGACCCATGTAGGAATCAATGATGTCTTAAAGCTTCAGTGTGTAGTGATGCTGTCTGTACTTCTCTGAATCTTGTCAATGTGCCGTCTGTGTTGCCCAGAGATGTGGCTAACTTAAACTGAGCCCCCATTGCATGTCTGCTGAGAATCTTCCCTCCACAGAGAGTTTTTTTTTTCCTCATGAGAATGTAAGCCATCTCTAATACTCTTAATTATAGCCAGCTTTATATTCACTTAAAACCTCAGCTTAGGAGAACTGGGTACTGTGACCAATTAGTCAACATGCTGATTTATACCATTTATTAAGCCATCTTGTGTGCCCAGGATACCTTATTTTCCTCACTCTCTGAACCAGGCAGAGTGATGCTTCATCCTGAAAGGGAAGCCAAGCTGAGGACACACCGTCTTCCACTATGCAGCACGATGGTATATGCAGGAGAGCATGTCAGCAAGTTGTTGGATTTTAGATTCAACTTCTGCTTGTGTTTAGTGTCAAATCTCCTATATAATGTCTTATAAGTGGTCTATCTTGGCAGGAAACAACTTTTACCGCATCTGAAACCCCATTTTATAAGCCAGGCAAGTAGCCAGTAGCTGCAATGTGATGTCTCAGAAAGGCTTACCAGTGTTCTACAGCCAGAAGGAAGCGTGTGAATACAGAACAACAGTCTCTCACTGCCCTGTGGTCAAATCTGATCAGGAAATGGTTCAGTGGGTGAAATTAGGTTTACATTTCAAGGGGCATGTAATGCCACATCGACATAAAGAGACAGTCCAATATCTTTCAACAGTACAAAAATTGGTATTAATATAACCTTTGCAGGCTGCTTGATTACAATAACAGACTGTACCCATGATACAGCAAGTGTTATTTCTAAGAGGATAAAGCACAATGTTTTACCAGTATAAAAGTGATTCAAAATATTATTGTTATTACTGTACAGTCGTTAGAGTGACAAGCGCTATTCCACACTGGATCACATGTAAGTGAGAAGCAACAAATGGAGCCAATCAAAAGCAGCACATAAATTAATATTAAATCTTGGATGTATTTCTCAGTTCTCTTGATCGAAGACAGAAATAAGATTTTGAGGGTCCTGTGTGACAAGGGCTATTCATGACACGGTTGTGTGAGGTTAGCAGCGTCCTGTCTGATTGATAACATCTTCCCGTTTAAGTGTAATTATATAGAAAAACAAAACCTAATGTGTATTTTTTCATTGTGACAGTAGTAAAATTTTCTGCTTCCAACCTTGGTGGTTTAGTGCATTGACTCTGACAAACACACATAAATTCATCATATACAGTAAATGTACCTCGTACTCAAATAAGAACTGAAACGATGACGGGACAAGCTCCACAAATCCCATCGAGGGACTGGGTGTAAACGGGTTTTTGGGAATACAGGCAGAACAGCCTTTTAAATGTGTTGAGTGAACATTCGTATCGTATTATCAGAAGCCACAATACACCGAAGAAACTCACAGACGTTGCTTTGTTCAACAAAGGTAGAAAACCTTACATCAAGCCTTGGCTACAATAAGGTTCTCATTATTCATTGTATTTATTCCTATTATAGTTATGCTTCCCCACTATGATGCCTTACTTCCATTAAGTCTTTAGAATATAGCAGAATAATGCCCCTATTCAGTAATGCATGCAATTATTTGTCATTGTGCTAAAGTTACACAGATGGAGTTTTGCCCAGAGGACATGATATTCAGTAGTGTAGGTTTTAATAGTTTACACATTATATGTGTAGGTATTTTACTGGAGTTCAGGTTCATCGCAGTAAGAAGTGTGGCTCAAAAGATTAAGTTCATGGCCCATGCTACAGGAGTACTTAGACTGAAGAAGTCTTGCGACATCAGACATCAGACCCTCCTGTGCTACACAATCAGCTTCCAGTGATCCTGAAAAGGGCAAGCCTTACTTTTCATTCAACACATATCCAACATGTATATGCAGAACTTCCTTAGTTACTGTATATTAGGAATATGGTCTCACGTGTCCCCCTGTTTCCCAGACGTCTCCCTGAGGCTGATCCTCGTTCCTGAGTTGTGATGGCCAGTGACAGATGGGAAAAATCGCTGGAGATGGAGGCTCCCTATTAGCTCAGTAGAGATCATGTGCTTTGGAGATGCAATCTTTTAATAGGTCACACTTCAGTAGAAAGATGGGTCATGCCTAAGAGGTACCATCTTACTACAGCCACTCGACGTTTGCACCTCTGCAGAGGCTCTCCCTCATTGAGAATCTGCACAACCCCTGAATAAGAAGGAGTGAGGCTGTGAGCCACAGTGCCACCCAGGTCACCTCCTGTTCCAAAGGGTTGTTCCTGGAAAGTGTTGCAGCTGGTATTTAAAAGGTTTTAATGTCTAGGAGTTGTCTTTCTAGTCAACAAGCAAACCCCAGAATAAATTCATATCTCCAGTTCTACCCTGACCTAGAACTCAGAGATTAGAGATGCCTACTAGGACCACTCTCATTGTTACTTATGTATAGGTGGTCTGTGTTTTTACATTCATTTCCACTCATTTGCAGCGATTTCTGGTAATCTGCAGTAGCTGGCACTAAGTGTGTATTGTATTCCATGTCGGGCTAATTTTTTCCGTTTCACTCAGAGTAGGCCTACTGTCTGATGTCTTCACTGGAAATTGTATCATGCTATTATGCTCAGGAGGACCAAATGCACTGACAGATCCCATGCACTCAGAAAACAGAGGGCAATACTGCAATTCTGTGAAATTACTTTAATTTGTACTCAGTGTAACTCAGCGCTTTCAACAGCATCCATCTCCTGCGATTTGTTGTTGTTTAGTCACGCAGTCGTGTCTGACTCTTCGCGACTCCGTGGACCACGGCACGCCAGGCCGCCCTGTCCTCCACCGCCTCTCGGAGCCCGCCCAAACTCATGTTCATTGCATCTCCTGTGATACTTGCTACCAAATAGATTAACGACTGTGTATTTAACTTCTTTAATGTACTTGTGTTGCACTACTTTTATCGTGTGTACATCACCCAGACTTGATTTCCTCATATACTGAAATAAATATATATTAAACGACCCATCCAAAAGAAGGAAAAGGATTACATGACTTCATTTGAATAAATTCTTGTGTTATGCCTATTGTTCAACATGTACCTCTCAGTAAGTAACTCCTGAATAAGAGGCTGTGTTTGTACAGTGGTGTCAGTTACATCCAGGGGCTAACATTAACTTAGCAGGCAGTGCTATAGTAAAGGAGGGAAGAAAGTGGAGATGCTACTGTATCAGAGGCAGTACCTTTCATGAGCCTATATCTGTCGCGTTGTGAGAACAGAAGGGGCAGGAGGACCCAAATGCAGCACAGGCATCTTTATTGACTGAAAGTCGGGCGGACGATATCTTCAAGTGGTGGTTGGAAATCCAAGTCCGTGGGCGGAGGCGAGGGTCGAGAAGCCGGGGCGTCAGTCCTGGGAGGGGAAAAGCCAGAGGGTTCGCGCAAAGGACAAGCGGGGTGGAACAGGGCACTGAGATGGGTTGGGCAATCAGAGGGCAATAGGAGGAAGGAGGCAGTACAACCACAGGGGAAGGCAGAATGCACGGTACGTCACATGAGGCTCAGACGATACTTCGCATCGATCCTCCGGTCTGGCCGTGCCTGTAAACCCTGGGAGTTTAGAGAAGCAGCTGGTGGAGTAGCATTCTTACAGGTAGGACTGTGGAGGAGGTGTGACGATATCCCATGGCGTGATCAGCCAGGCAGCTCTGCCTATGGTTGGACACAAACCTGACGACTGACTGTCTGAGCCTGGGTGCCTTGAAAAGGCTTCTGTCAGTACGAAAACAAAGGAAACATAATTGTAACGTGACATGCTCCTCTCCACAAGATCACAGCTTTCACAAGAATGCTGTGTTGTTTTTGGCTATGAAAAATGCCATGACTAAATACTCTGAAAGTGAGAACGTATAACAAATAAAACAATTTGGGTAAGTTTGATCAAAAAAGACATAAAATTAAATTTTATACGTGAGCTTTTCAGAGCATCATATGCAAATGCATAGAGACAGACACACTTACTGTCAGCACCTACTCAGGCTTGCTTCACAGACATTTGTCCTGTTTGTCAAACTGGAAAAAGATTTGTAAATCCCGTATTAACAGCCTATTTGCATGTGTTCTCAATTTCAGCCTCGAATGACAAATTTGAGCTAAGAGTGAAGCGTAAACATCAGCTAAAGAGCTTATTTGTTTGTTTGTCTGTTTATACAAGTATTTAAATTCATTAAAATTTACATCCTTTGGCAAATTAAACAGTGTCCTTTAGCTGACTGCAGGGAATGACTCCTACTAAACTGACTCTGATGGTGGGCCCCATCTCCCAAACCACACCCAACTGCAGACAACGGATGCAAAGTGCACCGCTCTGGTTTAAATGCAGTCATGCATATCAGGAAGGTCTTCTTGTCTTTGGATCTTTACCCTGCACCTTTTTTTTAATCCCTAGACCCTGCCTAGACAGTGTCTGCAGCCCCTAAACATCTGACTGTCTCACCCTTTTATGACCCTTTGCTGTTTTAAGCTAATTTACTTGGGCTTAAGCGTCCATTTCAAATATTGACTAATGTTTGTACTTTGTTTAGCATATTAGACCTTTTTCATAACACTGTGCCAGGCATTAGCCCAGCATAAAACTAGGAGTTTAAATCTTTTTATAATGCACATTATTTTATATAACCCAAACGTACCCAAGTTATAATAATGGTAAATAATCATAAACACACCATAAACAAGTGTTTCTCATAAACTGGTATTATTTTACACATGTGACCTGGCATGGTAGCTTATTTGTTCCACCCTCTACATTTACTGACTGATCACCAGTTCAGCACCATCGAGAGGTGCTGGAGCACCATGCACGCTTGCTGCCTTTTCAGAACCATGGACAGAAACCGAAACTTTAAACGCGAGGCTCTGCCTTTCAGAACCACGGACAGGGACCGACGTTCACAGGACAGCAGCGCTGCCTTTTCAGAACCATGGACAGAAACCGAAACTTTAAACGCGAGGCTCTGCCTTTCAGCACCACGGACAGGACCGATGTTCACAGGACAGCAGCGCTGCCTTTTCAGAACCATGGACAGATTGTAAACATGTAAGCGCGCAGCACTTCCCTTCAGCACCACGGACCGAGGCTGATGTTCCCAGGTCAGCGGTGCTGCCTTTCAGAACCACGGACAGAGACCAAACCTCCAAGTGCACAGGGCTTTCTGTCAACACCATGGACAGAGGAGATGTTCTCATTACACAGGGACTGACTTTGAGCACCATTGATTGAGGCTGGAAATGAGCAGTGAATTAAAGTAATGCTGCTTATTCATCTCATTAAGGCAGGGATCAGAAACGCCCCACCGAAGCCCCAGAAGGTCACTCAGATGGTACCTGTGGCCCTAACCACAGCTCATCTCCTCACCAAAGCATACCTATGACTTCATGCTCCCTAAATCCACTCAGCTTGCTACTGCTTGGCCTGCCTTTCTCGCTAGTGTTCAGACACCCTGGCCCTGACTCTGTGTTTCCTTTGCACACCCTCCATGATCCAGTACCACCTCACCTCCTAGGTAACACCTCACGATTGATCGTCTCTATACCAAGAATGCACATGTATCAAAAACTTTACTGTTTCTGTCGCAAGCCCACTCATCCTTCAGTGCTTTGCCAGATGAGCTCTGTCAAACTACAAACATTAGCTTTTAACCTGTGACTTTTGCCCCACTTCTAATGAATAGAGTTCATGAGTGCAAATACAAAAAAAGAAGAATGTTTAAGTTCAAGAAAAAAATAGGTAGCTTGCAGTGTTCATTAATGTTTCTGATAACATTAAACAAATGATGGCGAGACAGGAACTTTTGTAGAGAGGTTTAGATAATCCCACACATCTGACTAAATGGCCCGTCAAGTGGTTAACACCAGTTCACAAAAATAATAAAAACAGGGAAAACAACATTACACAGCAACAGTGGTTTATTATTTTTTACATTTATTGCACTGCTAAATACCTACCTGCATCAAGTAAGTATTTTGCTCAAGGAGAGAACAGCTTATATACGACTGCATTCTCACCTAGCTACCACACTTAAAAATGCACATTTCCCTGCTGAAAAGAAACACTTATTTTTTTTCCCGTTACTGAAATGCAATGTGAACTCAAAACTTAAAGTGCATCAAAAGTAAAGTTGAGATGATTTGAATTTGAAAAGCTTATAATACATAGAGAAATGGCAGTGTTGGTCTGCTAATCTGACATCTCCTTTCTCCAGCTTGACTGAGTACGTCTCTGTCACTAAATCTCATTAAAGGGAGCTGCTCCCAATCCTTCACTGCCATCGTTGTCTAAATCCCGCCTGTGGGGTTTTCAGGATGGGAAGAGCTTGTTCTCCCCTCTAACGGAATATCTTGCAAACAGGTTTTCTGAAATGCAAAAGAAACAGGCTCCAGATGCAGCAGTGTCTAGCTCAGTTGAAATAGAAGTGGCATTGGTGATCTAATAATCATTTTTGTGTAGCCAGTCCAGTATTGCTGTTTCTGTTCACTGATTGGGTATTAAGGCCACATTTGTTAGTGGCACAGATCACTGCATCATTCCAGCACTGGGGTTTGAATCCACACTTCCCAATGTGTATCTGTGTGTAGCATGTTTATATTATGTTATATGGACAAAATGTCCCTAGGAGGCAATAAAAACCTGACATTTTTACCTTGTGGGGATTTGTCGTGCCTATAACCACGACTTCAATCAATCACGTGTTTCCATTTTGATTATAAAAAAAGTCCATTCTATGAATTTTCAACGGTATACCCTGTGTCCAGAAACATGGCACCCGCTTCAGGTTATTCAAAGACAGGCAGAGGCCTCCAATTTTATGTTGAAAGCCTACCAGGTAATTTCCAGCAAGCCGCCAATAAGCTTCCCAGAGTGATGTGTACTTCCAGGTGCTCTCCGTTTATTTAATTATTTTAGCGTCATTAAAATCTATTTGATGGAAAGCAGCATTTCTGTTCCTGTGCCGCGAGGCCCCGCAGTACGACACGGAGCTGGGCAAATTTGTCTCAGGTGCTCTCCGAGAGTGATTCTTCTCCCATCAGTCGCTGACCGCTCTGCACCAGTGAGTAATTAGGATGTTATGTTCCACACCCAGCACACTGTGACAGAAATGTAATTCGTAAAGGTGATAAATGTCTCGATGGTTTTTTTAGGAGCGTAGCGGGGAAAACGAAACAGACTAACTAAATAAACCCAGCAAACCACAAAAACCATGTAGATATCCTAAAATATTCTATCTAAATACATTCAGATTGCAAACTGAAAATAATAATAATAAATCACCGTAATAATACTGATCTTAAACGCTAATGCTACCATCCCGGTAGGTAAGTGAAAGGGTGTGATTGTCTGTGTGGTAGGGTGGCGTGGCAGGTAGAGGGTGGAGGATTATAGACTCAGACTGTCGCTGTGTGTATGTCCAGAAGTTGACTCGGATGCAGAGTCGCCAGAATGACTGCAGGATCAATTTTTTTCACGGCAAGCGATTTGGGTTTCACGGCATTCCGGTTGGTTGAAGAGGAACAGTCACAGACAGCTGAGACTGGGTTTTTCAGAGTGACACATTCGGTTTTGTTGAGTCGATGAAAGACAGGAGAAATCAATAAAGGACTGCCACGTCTTCCTGGACGGAGTAGGCAAGGGGATTAACGATGGGTGCAGGAAAATCTGGAAACTAGTGCTGCGTTTCCCATGTTTTGGGTGCAGCAGGCATCGCCTGTGAAGCATGCAGAGCCTGGCTGGTAGCCGCACTGCACTGTGACGCTACATGCATTATAGGAAATGTTAAAAATTACCTGTAGTCTCTGGTCATCTCTGGGATGAGGATAAAAATAAAAATAAAAATGACAAGAAAGCAGAGCAGGCATTGATCACACCAGGTAGCACTATCACCTTCCTATAGACCCATAGTAACACTGGTCTGTGATGCAGGCAGGATGCACGGGCCCTAGGGTTTCTGGACAGACTCTGTGACCTACGTCAAATTCATCTGGATATGCATTTACGTGCTTGCTGGTCCCTGTGCCCTGTGCCGCGTAGGGTACGGAGAGAGACAAGCCACAGGTAGCTTGCAAACAGGGATAGTCTTGCATTAGTAAGTGCTGGCAAGGTTGTTTTGTTCTTGCTTATAACGCTGAGCATTTTTGCTGAAGCAGTTCAGGTTAAGTGCCCTGATTCACAATATAAAAGCAGTTTTCATTTGGGCATTTAAAGCTTCAGTCTTTCGGTCACATGTACTTTTCTTAAATCATGGTGCACTGAATGCCATCTAAGATAAAACTGAATGTGAACCCACGGCGTTGCTGGGAAACAAGGAAACGGAAGAACCAAGGACCAGGGGAAAGAAGTTGGTACTCAGAGGGTTAATAAAGTTCATACGGCAACTCTAAGGTCAGCCATTCAAGCAGCCGCTTGCAATTTCAGCACAACAATAGCCCCGCAGGATGTGAGAGAAAAGTCTGTGAAGTTGGATAAGGAGTGCAATTTATATGTGTGAGGGCGGAGTACTGTGCTGTGTCAGACATGAATCGTGCTGCAAGGCATTCAGGAAGCTTTCCAGGAGCTTTGAAACACGCGACATACAAAACAAGCAACACTTTAAGATCCTCCCAGCATATACAAACCGTGCTTGTCGTATATGCACTTACCTACTATGCATTATGACACTGTGCTACGTTTAAGTTGCCACAGGATCCCCCATAGGGAAACAGCTACAGACGGTGGAGTGCGACAGAGAATGAAACATGGAGAGCGCGAAGCAGAGGTAACAGTGCATCTCCACAGCTTTATTTCCTGTTAGCTCATGTAATGATGACTGCTGTAATAAAACCAAAGTTCCCTAAATGCTGCTGTTGCAGTAATGATGCAGAGTTAACACAGAGGGATGACTCTCTACCACCCAGTGGACCTAGCTGTGTCCTCCTGCTGTCCCAGTAGAATTACACACTGGATCACCAAGGAGACACGTTGGAATAATGGATAAGTACCTCCATACATCTCTTACTCTCTCCACCTACCAATTTTCTAAAATAACTACGGTTCTCTGGGCACGTATACATTTGACAAGCTCTGGAAATCAGAAAATATTTAGTGCAACGGGGAAAAAAAAAATAAAGAATGAGAGGCTGAGAAAGAGCTGATCCTTCCGAATTAATTCCATCGTGTTTCTCCTCCTTAACAAGATGGCAAAACTAATTAACAAGCTGAGTCAGACCTGTACTCGTCATTCATGCATTGTCGCCTGCTATTTTGGGATAATCACACTGACAGGGCTTGTTCACCTTGGGGCAGGATTTAGACTCGGAAATATGCAAACATCTACACTCTGTTTGCTTTTCGGTTCTGTGTTCTCCAACTGATCTGCCAGAATGAGCCACATCTGGCTTTCTGAGTGGCCACCAACAATGAGCGCGAGGCCCAACCAGGCTTGCACGGATTTACTTAAAACCTTTCTGAGCCTTGAATTGAATGTGAGTTTGTGCAAGTGTGTGTTCTCATGTTTGCAGTATCTGATCACAGTAACCAGTGCAGAGTATAAGCCTGCCTTTTAAACAGTGTAAGCTGACATATATACTGTCTGTGTACTGACATGCAGGCACTAAAAACACACCGTTTCATGCGCACACACACACACACACACACACACACACACACACACGTTTGTATTTCTAACCTTGTGGGGACCTTCCATTCATTTCTATGGGCCTAACCCTAATCCTAACTATGACAACCCTAACCCTTACCCAGCCCTAACCTTAACCATAAGTAACCCATCAAAACACAAAATGTTTTGCTCTTTTGGTTTTTTGATTACATTCTCATATTTTTATAAAATTGAGTTTTCCATTGTGGGGACATGACAAATGTCCCTATGAGGTAAAAATGTCAGGTATTTATTACCTCCTGGGGACATTTTGTGTGCCCAAACTGACAATGTCTTTCCCTTATTTTTACAGCCATTACAAGAGTACAGCATAGTACATGCAATATCTTGGCTGAAGCCTTACCTATACACACCATCAGTGTTGACTGAGGAAATTCCTCACTCGATCTTGTAATAATTCCCTAGCAGTGTTTTGCCTGTAGAGTCTTAAATGCATTGACTTGCACATTTTACCAACACCTGTATTATCTTGAGTAATACCGTTCACCATAAGAAAGCCAAATTTTGCTTCAGATACACATATTTTGGTCATAGCGTAAGCCACATTGGCATTGTTTTCATTATTTGATTGTTTGTGATTGTATGTGATAGACTGCGCTGTCTGACTGAGAGCTAAATGATAAATAACCTCATTAGTCAGACTGGCTTGGCACAGGTGGAGAGGCGATGGAGTCTGTTGAATGTCAAGCTTTGGAAATTCAAGTGCGAAATGGAAATTCTCACAAAGACCAGGACGGTCGCACTGCCATCACAGGCCGACCGCCAGCTTCCATGGCTTCCGACAGATTTCACAGATGTTGCTCATCACATGCGTGTTGCTCTGATTTTCCTGCAGTCTGTTTTCCAAAGGTACGGGTAGTAGAGCTAATATTTATAAAGTGACACTACAGCTGCTACTCCAGACATGGAAATTATTTGTAAACACACACGTGTGCATGCACACATGCAGGCACGCACAATCAATTGCTCACATAGAAACCCATGGGCAGATTACCAGCAAGGCCGATGCAGACAATGACGTGAAAGGGTTAAGAGTTTGGAAGCAGGGCCCTCCTCCACTTAGCTGCCCCGGTAACCTCCATGGCCACCACTGCCCATCGAGATGCCGCTCTACCAACGGACCCTAATGGAAGCATGGGAAAACAAGCGGAACTCATTCCACTTAATCCTCCTAATGGGTATCAGATGCTAATGTGCAGTTATCACCTCCAGTCAATGCCGATGTGGAGAGGCGGTCCAGTGGAGGAGTGAAGCTTTATCCTTCTAATCCCACCACACTCCAGGAGACACTCCCTCCACCCTCTGGGGAATGGCGACGGAGGCATCGAGAACCCGCAAATACGTAAAAGCCATTTGATGCCACGGTGACTAAGGAAGAGGTCAGAAAGTGTCAAGTTTGAACTTTTGGAGGGAAACTGCTGTTTAAACCCTTCTACCCATATAAATAGGTTATCTATTAAAGTATAAACCATGCGAGATTCTATGTCTCAATCTAACAAAGAAAATGGCACGTCCGCATACAAAAAATTCTGCAATGAGACGTTTCACAGCCCCACTGTTTATATAGAGACATGCCCATAGGCCAAATGGCTAGATGCGAATGTACTGCACAACCCCAAATCAGAAAAAGTTATGGAAAATGCAAATAATAATACAAAAACAACACAGTGATTCTTAAATTTATTTAAGAAAATTTTTTTCTTAAGTAACATTTCTTTCTTTGCAGACAATATGAACCCATGATATTTCATGTTTTGTCTGGTTAACTTCATTTCATTTGTTAATATACATTCAATTACACCTCCCTCTTGAATAGTTCTAATTCATTTTTGAACGAAGCCTTAAATTGTTCATATGTGATGCATGCTTTAATATTTTAAATCTCTTATGAATATTCATATGCATTAAAGCAAAAACTGACTGTGAGATGGATAACGACAAGAATAATTTAATACACTGGTTTCTAACTTTTTTCTGTGGTTTTTAAGTGACTATAAGCCTTAATTTTACTTGCTCTGATTGACAGCACAGACGTGTATAACAACCCTTAATGATTATGTCATGTCAGTCTTTACACTGGACGTGTGCAGCTCTTTATTTCTGCTGTCCTTTCTTTATTTAAATGAGCTAAATGCTGCTAGACGCCATATCATTCCAACCACTGAGTCAGGATTAATGGGCAGGCAAGGAATATGCTAAATTGTCAGTTTCTCTGTTAATTAACTGCTTGGAAATGGTCCAGATTCAAAAAGAGAGAGAGAGAGAAAAAAAAAACTATGAGAAGTATTTTAACGGTTTAAAGCAGTGTTTAATTTAGTCATAATAATTATAAATAATTTTGCCAGTCAATTTTACCATGACACAGCTTGCTGTTTTGTATGTTCATTTTATTTTTTTTCTGCAAGGTAAACCTCGAGCAGATCGATGTAATAACTGTGGAGAGAATTCGCCTACAGTTCCTTCAGTTGCTTGTCTAGACCTTCCTATATTCTCAAAGAATGTGGTGTTCCCCTAAAGACACGTGAAAGGTCGCTATGACATCGTTCAACAGCTTGTGAAGTGAGAACTTAATTCTCTGCGTCTGTACTGACAACGCCGCGACAGTCTAGTGAGATCACACGGCGTCGTCCAGGTTAAAAGGGATCCCCCGTGTACCAGGGGTTCCTTCATCATCACCGTGAGAGGCGTGCGTCAAGTTTGGGTGGAGCCACACTGGCTCACTCTGAAAACTGCATGTTGCCCCTACAAATGTAAACCAATTGGCACAACTGTACAACAGAAGTGCCCCACATACAGACAAAAAGCTAATGCTAATAGCATGGGCCTGGGGACTGAAAGCGGCTGATTACCGTTATTAATCAGTGGATTAATCCTGGAAAGATGGGAGTGAAATGCAACTGAACGTCATTCTGTTTGCTAGTTGCATTTCAGTTTGCTGTTGCCAGACCATTTCCTTCAATATCGTCAAATCCTTTGAAACGTGCCAAAGCCCATGCTGTGTGCAAGCCATCTGTTACTGACCGCATTGAACAGGATGGAAAGATGCCTTGCTGGCCTATGAACACAGTTTTGCGGAATATCAAAAAAAAAAGGTCTTGCATGCATGTAACCATCTTTAGTCCCATTATGGTAAACCTATTGAATGGTTATTCAAAGGTCCATTTAAAAACAGAAAAGTAGCTAAAGCATATTTGTTTACTCATTTTCGGATTCAGCTTACTGAACAGAGCTACAGTGATGATGGACTGGTTCCACTCCAAATCGTTGCACATTGTCCGCCGTGCTTCACTCATACACGTGACTAACTCTTCTTGGCTGTCAGTGCTCAAAAAGGAAGGGCCATTCCACCCACATCCTGAGAGCTCAGTGTTACAGTGAGTGGCACAGTGCGTAATTACAAGCCTCCAATGGTTCAGGTGACCCTGAGCATCCTTGGACCTCTGTTGCTAACGAGAAAGCTTCTTTTTATGTTGGGACTGCACTGTGCATTAATCTAAATGCAGTTTATCCCAATTTAAAATGCGATCACAGCTAGCCATTCTCAACAAAGGATCACAAAGCAAATTTCCTTCAGGTCCACGTATTGAACGAGGAGACGGACCTCTATTTTTAAAGAATAATGAGTCTCTCAAGGTTCCTGTTGCCCAAGGGTGTCATTCTGGGATGAAATAAGATAAGCTGTACCTTAGCTAGCATTTTTGCCTTTGCTGTATTAATTACGAAGTGAGTATGGCCTGTGTGTATGGAGAAATTGGATTATATTTTATCTGGCATGGGTCTAAAATGTCCACCTATTAGTACCTTTTCTTTAAAGCCATCTTGTGTCGATGAAAGACATGAGGCTTTTAGAAATCGTCCATTATGCCCCTGAAGACAGCAGCCATGGTTTCCATTAACATGTAATTAGATGATTGACTACAATAAGGGGTGCAAATGGGAGTCAGGTTTTTTGACAGAAAAATATGGTTGATGGAGTACAATATTGTAGCTTTTCTTTCAGATATCCAAGTTTTTTTTTTTTTTAAATCAACATTAGTGGATTCATTTTGGTGATCCAAAAAGAAGTATAATCACTCAGATGCTGTAACTATTTTAGCTGCTTATCGATTTATTTGGATAAGTTCAGTATGCCTTTGCCGTGCCTGTAGTGTTTGCCAAGTGAAGTCTCACAAAAACAAAACCTTAATGGCATCACTCTACAGGTATTACCATTGCAATTCATTACATGCTGTCCACTGGCAATGAGTATAGTATTCACTTTGACACGCGCACTTTCGGTATTTAAGGTCACGTTAATCTTTTGAGATTTCAGTTATGCTGAACAGCTGCCAGAAGGTGGCAGCAATAGGCCAGCGTGGTGCTGTGTTTGCCATGGTACTCATGCTGGTGTGTGGCGAAACGGAACACTGTTGCTTGGATACATGTCTGAAGACGGTTACGTTCCGTCTGTGTTCCTGCAGTGGTATCCTGGGCTTGCCATCTGATGTGGAAAAGCGTAGCAAAGGAACGAATCCAGTTATATAACCCCAAATTAGAAAAAGCTGGGACGGTATGGAAAATGCAAATAAAAAACAAAACAAAACAGTGATTCTTAAATTTACTTTGACTTTTATTTCATTACAGACAGTATGAACCCAATATATTTCATGTTTTGTCTGGTCAACTTCATTTCATTTGTTAATATAAATCCATTCCTGCATTTCATGCCTGCAACACATTCCAAAAAAAGTTGGGACAGTAAAGCATTTACAGAAGTATAAATTACCTTCGCCAAGGGCACTGACACACCCCCATACCATGACAGACCCTGCCTTTTGGACTTGTTGCTGATAACAGTCTGGATGGTCCTCTTCGCCTTTGATCACGAGCACACGGCGTCTATTTCATCCAAAAAAGATCTGGAATACTGATTCGTCTGGCCACAATACACGTTTCCACTGTGTGATGTACCATCCTCGATGCCTCTGAGCCTAGAGAAGTCAATGCCGCTTCTGCACATGGTTAACATAAGGTTTTTTTTTTGCACAGTGAAGTTTTAAATGGCATTTGTGAATGTAACTACATATTCTAGTGCTTGACAAAGGTTTGCCAAGGTAATCCCTTGCCCATGTGGTTATATCAGCTATTTATGAATGACGGTTCTTGATGTAGTGCCGTCTGAGGGATCGGAGATCATGGGTGTTCAGCTTAGGCTTGCACCCTTGCCCTTTACACATTGAAATACGTCCAGATTCCTTGAATTGTTTAATGATATTATGCACAGTAGAGGGAGAAATATGCAAATCCCTTCCAATCTTTCTTTGAGGAACATTGTTTTTAAACA
>JAACJT020000002.1:4033734-4043884 GCA_009936485.2 Gymnarchus niloticus | reverse complement strand
ACAAATAAAATGAAGTTGACCAGACAGAACATGAAATATCTTGAGTTCATACTGTCTGCAATGAAATAAAAGTCAAATTAATTTGCATTTGCATTGCAGTAGTAAGTCAATACTCTACTTCATGTTTCTTTGTCACTCCAGAAATACAGCAGAGGTAGGAACGTTTTTAGGGCAGAGTACATTCTATCATTTCACAGTTAAAGTCGAATTCCATTTAAGTTCAAAACATAACCACACCAATGGCTACCATCAAATCTGTGAAGCCTGTAGCACGTGAATCCCACTGAAAACATTCGAATGGTGTGGCATTAGAAATCTGCTTGAACCAGTTTTAATGTACAGACAAACTTTGAGTACAAAGCACCGTTTTGAAGCTCCAGTTAAGGATTCATTTTTTGTAGTGCTAATTTATTCTGGCAAGTTACAAGTTCTCTCTCAGAGTTATGAGATAATCTGGGGAACGGAAACAAGGAGAAGCTGTCAAAAGTATTGGAAGGCGGTGGAGAAAAATCAGAAGTGTAAACTTCTGTGTGGGTATACGACAAGGTGCCTGTCTGGAACACAACAAACAGACACAGCATGCCTTTTCTTAAAAGGTAGCATGATTAGTTTGTCAAAACAGTATGTATCGCCTAATGCCATATGTATGAAAGACCAGGTTCCTACATGCATTATGTCCTTGAAAACAGAGTCAAGCCTGACTTAAGCAAATGAAGTTGCCAGCATGAATACTGACTCTAAAAGGATTACTTTTGAATTTCAACCAATTTTACAGCCTAATATATATATATATTTAGGAAAATAGGCCAGCAGATGTATTGGGGCAAATTAGTTCCTATTAGAACAAATGGACAAGCCAGCTTTAAGTTACAATTCTTGCAACATGACCACCATGTATGAGGCAATTGAATAAAAAACATGCCAGCTTGAAAAATAAATTCAAATAAAGCATACATTTTTTCAGGGCTAGACTTCAATCAACCCACTAATCATTCCTTAATCAAAACCTGCACCTTCAATAAAGTGCAGCATTTAAATTTTCATTGGCATTTTGGCTTGTGAGATGCATACGAATGCCATTCTGACAGACTTTAAAAATTTGTGATTTGCAGGTGGTTAGTCATTTGATTTCATTCTCATTCAGTTGATTGTACTGGAAGGAAACAAGAAGCAACCAATCACAAAATACTAACAAACCATAACCTATGCAAACAAAGTGTGCAAGATTTGTGTTGTTTTTTATTTAAGAAAGACATGTTTCATTCTCCCTTTATTTAAAATGTCACTTCTAATTTCTCTCTCACTTAAAGAAATTGGGATTTAAACCTGGGATTTCTCAGCACTGTCGTGACTCTAAATTACGTTTACTCGGGTTTTAGACAAGTCTGATGAAGAGTGATGGGGGGGTGAGATTATGCTGAAACAATCCCAACTGAAATGAAACGCAACGGAATGAAGATAGACCGCAAAGCCTCACGGACGACGCAACGGCACACACTGGGGGCGTGTCGTGTTCTGTAGCGGTGGGGAGGCTGCTGTTGGGTGCCGTTCGTATGCGAGCTGCACCTGCAGGCAATGCACATAATCACACAGGCAGTCGCATGTGACCAACGCAGCTGCAGCTTTCTATAATTCAGGGCACATGCAGTGGCCGGAAGGGCTCTATGCTAAAAATGCAATTTCTCATTGAGATGAGCTGCGTGAACATTGAATTTCAAACTTTATTCAATTACACATTAAGGGCATCCACATAGAGGGGTGGGAGAAACCCTAGATGGGTCTGTCAGCCACAGGCAAAATGCAATTTGAGTGCATTTATATTCTATTACGTCCTGACAAATGTGCTGCTTAAATGCATCCAAATCTCCCCTGGATCCATTATCTGACTAGATAAAAGCTTGATAACTAAATATCATGATAAAAGTATGCTTTTTTTTTCTCTTAGAAATCACCAACATAATCAAAGCGGTGGACAGTGATGACGTAAAATCTCAGAAAACACGCTACAGTGGGTCAAGAAGAGGGCTATGAGGAGTAACCACCGCTAAAACACACGCGACTGTGCAGGAACGCATGCACAAACCACACATGGGATCAGATTGAGCAGAACATCTTCATCACTGTCAAATTCGTCTATGCTGTCAACGCCGTAGCCAATGAGCATTCATCATTCTCCTTTACTTCTCATTTTGGATGACCTTTTAGCTAATGCAGACGTAATGATGCTATCGACTCTTACTACATTAATCTAAATGTGGTAAAAACTGAGTGTAGTACAGCCCTGGAGAGCGAGTGCCCGGGGTGCTGTAAGTATGTCTCCGGTTCCTCTCGGTCTATCTCTGGGTTTCTCACTGGCACCTCACTTATTTTCTCTGTCTCTCCACCTCCTTCTCAATCTCCTCCCCTCTTTCTGTCACCCCCGCCCCTGTCTAGCCACACACTTAACCTACCGTATACAGTGCCTGCGAAGCCGTGCCCACACAGACCTTCACCGGCATGCCTCTGCACTCTGTGTGCAGTTTTAGCAACGCACTGCAGATTTGCTTGAAAAAGCTAACAGCTCAGTGGGTGGCACTGTCACAGGGTTGGGGGTTCGAATCCCACCTCTCGTGTGTGTGTGGCGTTAGCATGATCTCCCCGTGTCACGTGGCTTTTCTACTGCAGTCCAAAGACATGCAGTTAGACTAATCAGCATGTCTAATCTGAGTGTGTGTGCCCTGTAATTGACTGGCATTCAGTCCGGTGTGTACCCCAGGTGTGTGCCTTGAGCCGCCTGGGATTGGCTCCTGAGCCCCCCTGCCACCATAACCAGAATATGTGGTTGAAAAATGAATGTACGCATAACTTAATAAAAGCTGTTAAACACTGACAACTGATGCTGCATTAATGCAGACACAATGTGCTGTTATTTTTATAGTCGGCTTTTCTTTGCTGCCATGCATCATTCATATTTATAGTTTCCTAGAAGCAGTTCAAGTTAAAAAGCACTCTCTTAGCTCTTTGCTACCTGCTGTCTTTTTTGCCGCCTGTTGATAATAAATACATATCTGAATGTGTTTCATGGACAAAACAGAAGAATAAGGACAGAAAGTATTTGGAATTGGGTCGAGTTACTGTTGACACCTAGTGGCAGACGAACTTTTTTTTCCTAGGAAAGATGTCGACAACATCAATGAAGGCAACACATTGTCTGGAACTGCTGTGTTCCCCTGGCAACAAAACATAAGAATGTTCTTTGTAAACAAAACACAGTGCAGTGATTCCTTCCAGCATTGCTATGCCCAAGAGACTGAAAATGTTCTACTGTTTCCTGTAATATACACATCAATAATGCATTCAGATGCTTATGAAAGGCCGCCTTTTGCTCCCTCTGCTTTTTCACTGGAGTCATTTGCAAATAAATGGACATTAAACGAGCATCTGGTGGCAGTACAGATGTTTGGTAGAAGATAACTTTGAAAATAGGGACCCTATGCAGTCAAAATTTTACAAATTTCCTCAAGATACTTTAGTGTTCAGACTTGGCCAGCACGTTTCATAGTTCATTCTGTAATAAACGATTGGTTTTTCCGTGAAGGTGCTTCCAGCGTCCCATTGCCCTGTCGACCGGACTCTGACGGCTAATTGATCTTGGCTGCTGCCTTGGACTGTAATGCTGACTTTGAGCTTGTAAAAGCCTAACGTGAGCAGCCTGCGGTGGTATTTTTCTGATGAGCATGGAAATTCTGTAAAAACCAAGCTCAAACATCACTGTACCTAAGAAGAAGATGTTAATCAATGAACAATGATAACTGTACTAATTCATAAATGAGGCAAAATTGTAAAAGTCATATTTATCGAAGACTAATTAGCCAATTACATACTGACGAAGTCAAGTTCCATAGCCATTAAGAGTGATAGAACATTATTACTCCACGGTGAGCAATGTGAAAAGGTTGCATGGTGGAGCCATAGGTAGCAAAGTTGCCTCATACTTCCAGGGTTGAAGATTTGGACCTCAGCTCTGCTCTGTCTGTATGATGTTAGCATGATCTCCTAATGTTACACAGGGATGCTAGTAACCCTCTTGCAGTCCAAAGTCACACTGTTTGGTAAACTGACATCTCTAAACTGGTGTGTGTCCTGTGATGGACAGGCATCACATCTGGTGTGTTCCTGGGTATCATGCCCTGTATGGCCTGGGATAGCCTCCAGACTCCCCTTGACCCTGTACTGGATAAGCTGTTAGAAGATGGATACAGGCAGATGGGGCAATTCATCTCAAGACCTAAGGAGACTTGAGTCAGAATGACATATCTTCAGGCTGAGAATCCTTTGCTGGATATTCACTTAACAGCAGAACACCACATTTGCTATCCTGATTCAGGAAGCATGGTACTAGCCGCAATGACATCACCACGCTGGCTGATTCCATTTTCAGAAATACCCAACCAGTGGCCATGTGGCACCCCCATTCACAACAAACAAATGAGATGTCTGGTTCTACATGTGGACCCTGCTTCAGAATTGCATGAACAACTTTATTAAACTCCCAGCCCAAATGCGAGAGTCTCAGTCGGCTGATCACCTAAGCTGCCCCATATGCATTAGACATACAAACACAAATAGTATTTTAACTTTGATTTCTTTCAATTTTACATCAAAGCATACTTATACAGTTTTCACAGCGTTTTGTGAAAAGAAACAGTATCAGTCAAACAGAAGGCTCAGATCAAACATTAAGAATGAAAACTGTTGAAAATGTACTTAATAATCATGCAATGATGAAGGACATGTCGAAAGGCAGGACTAGTTTTTTTAGCACCTATGACATTATATTTGGAAATGTATTTTGAATTAAACTTTAGTTGTTTATTGAATAATAGTAAGATTTAGACAAGGTGGCATTGTCAGTAGCTTAGTACTCCATCAGAGTTCTAACCACTCGTCCTGGTTAGGGTTGCAGGAGAGTCTGCAGTTTATCCCAGGTAGCATAGGGTGAAAGACCTGTGTTCACCTAGGATGGGATGCAGGTCCATCACAGGGCACAGACAATTATACTCTACATGGACAATACCAATTTGCCCATGTGATGTGGGGACTACATGCAAACTCCACACACAAAGCGGAGGTGGGATTTGAACCTTCAACCTGGGACGTGTGAGGCAAGAGGTAACTATTGAGCCAGATATTAGACTAAGGTTTAGTAATATTACGATTACATAAATGACATAAAACTAGCTCAGGAAATTAATATTTGATTTTGCCTAAACTAATTTACAGTACCATAAAATTTCCAAGGGAACACTCTCATTGACTGAGGCACATGTGATGAGTCACTGATGAAGTACTCATTTAAATAAGTCACATGATGAAGCCATCTTTAGACAGGAAGTGAGATGGCGAATACAGTGAACATGGGGCATATCGTATGAGAAGGGGCAGGAACCAGAGGCCTTTCATAATAAAGAGACACTTACTTTAAGCTTCCTGGCAGCGCCGTTGGAGGCTTTGCATTTGTTTGCAAGTACAGCGACTTGCAGACAAGCCTGAGACACCTGACAGATCACTTAGCAATCTGCAGCTGTAAGATGACTGGAATCGGAAGTGTTGGCTGCTCTCTGCTTGACCCAAAACATAATTTGCGGGCCGGAAAAGAAATCACCTTCATCAGATCAACATCGAGGTCAGCTTCAGAGGCAAAAACGACCACTGCTACCTAGATGTCGACGTAGACAGGCCCCGTGTGCTCCGTCATAATTACAACAGCATGATTTATTTGCTGATTTCCACCTCGCTTTGTGAGAGGAACAAATGCTGACCTGTTTGCCTGGAGCCACTGTGCAGTGTGTGAGTAATGAACGTTACATGGAACAAAACGCTCAGGGGTTTACCCTGCGCTGGCCAGAGCTCTCAGATCAGGAGACATCTTCAGGCAAGGGGGGAGGGGGTAGGCAAGATGGTCAAGCTCTTAAAATTAAAGATTTTATGGCTATTATGTTACAGATGTGCCCTGTTTTGTTTACAAACCCAGTTCCAGCTGTGCATTCACACTTATATGAATGAATATAACACCAGCTGTATTCCACCGTAAAAATCTGGAGAAGGCTAATGCAACAGCAAGGCAGGATTATTGTGGGGTCTTAAAGGCATATTGGGCTTGCTATTCAGACTTTACAGGCTGATAATTAGCTTGAGGGTGTTTTTCTCACTGCAGTTCTAAAATGAATAAAGATCAATTTAGAAGCTGTTTCTTCATTATCTTTGCTTTCGACACATAAGAAATTGGCTTCAAGTGACTGATGCTGAAAAAAAAAAATCAAGTTATAGAGGCTGAATTTAATGTTTGTGTCGGCTGTGGAGTGTAATAAATGCAGACTTAAGGAGGATTCCTACAGGACTTGCCGTTGATGCCATGTGGTTCACATGGAAATGTCTAGGCTAGGGGTGGGGCAAATGGACACGGATGCGGTGAGGAATGACTATTTATTTGCAATCCCTATATGCCTTCCCCGAGTGACATGAGAGCAGTAACGGAAGGGCGATGAAGAAACTCACTATCCACTTGGGGGCAGTCTGGTGTCATTTTTTAAAGCCGCCGCGCCACAGCAGAATTGGCTGCATCTGTCATGAAGCCTGACAATGAGGGGGAAGCAGGAAGCCGTAAATAATGTATGTGATCTGTCAGAACATTATAACGCTCTCAACTGTGATAAAGCAAGGAGTATAAAGATGACTCTTTCACGGGGTGCCCAACAATAATAACAGTAAAACTACAAGTAAGTGGCAAGAGCAGCGGTAGTTACATTAAACGGGTAGATGGGCGCTAACTTTACGCTGTACAGCTCCATTTAGCCAATAAAAAGCCATGAGTTCCAATTTATACTCATTAAGGTACATACCTTTCTCTGTAATTGCACAATTTAATTATCTTGCTCTGTGTTTTTGTTTCTCGTTTAAAGGCCGGATGGTATTTTCTGGAGCCATTGCTGATAATTAAACATATCTTTATTACTCACTACCACTTGCGAAAACTGGCACATTTTTTTTTTTTTTTTGTCTACGTGCCACTTGATTTTCCACATTGAATGATTAGCTGTTTGATTTCTGCATTTCAGCATCTCTGACGTGAATGCGAATGCCGTGTTTTATTATTCTTTTCCGAGGACTTTATATTCATTTTGAGGAAATGTGAGCTTATCTTACGATAAGGCTCATTGCGAATTTTTTTAAAGGAGTTATGGCATATGCTTGTTCTTATTTCATCCAACTGATTTGAAAAGAGACAAACAAGCAAACACAAAAAAACCTTTTATGTGTAATAATATCTTTACCAGGTTTTGCTTGGCACCGTGTTGTTACACTGTTACCTCAGTCTAGTCTAGCATCATTGCACAGGTCACACCAGGTCAGAATGGAAATATGCAGAAGAGACTGCATTTGGTACCGCTGCACACTCCTACACCTTCTGCCTCCACTGCTGCTCTGCAAGGAAACACCCGCGGTAGGGTATTGGTCGAGACTCGTCCGACCGAATTTCAGGAAAGCTGAAAATATCCCAATCAGCTTTAATCCATGTACAATTAAAACAATTGTTTGCAGTTGCTTTCACATTCAAGTTGAACCTATGCCCTTTTATGTATCTGACTGTGCACTTTGCAAACTATGAGAGATGAGTGATGAAAGACACGTACGCACCTGCTCGGATTACTCGTACGGTATGCAGTAAAGCAAGTAAATATAACCTATGAAAGCCAGAAGAGTAAAAAACTTTGGATTTGAGTGCTCTGAGGAAGGTGAAAAGTTTTTTTTTTTTTCTTGTGTATGAGACAGACCTTATGGGAAGGTGTAGTAATGCCAGCGTTGGCTGCATTGGATGATGGCTAAAGCCGCAGGGACCAAATCAAAATCTCTCCGCCTCCCTGGCTGAGTAGGGAGACCTTTTCATCCGTCACTTCAGACAGCCTGCTGGGCGTGGCCTCCGATGCTGCCTGCCACCATACAATTGTCACTGTTTGCACTCTGCTCTGGATTTAGCATGAATGTGGATTGAGGTGTAGCCCACCTTCAGATCTCCAGAAAGGGCACGAAGGTGTTTACTCAGAGGCGGCATCGATACACGTCTGCATTTCGTTTCCCATTGGATCAGAATGGCTAAATCAATGTAAATACCACTAAAATAAGGCATACCCACACGTTCACAGCTGGGTTGCACTTGTGTCCTTAGAATGGAGTTTTATGTTACGTCTGCAACAGCAAAGACCACTGCATTGATCTTACTGCTGCCAGACTTGTGTATGTTATACTTGAAATTTCTGCAGATTTATACTAGATGTGTTGGAATATTCAAATTCTGTTACATATGAAGTTATCTTACAACTTGGCTCTTGCTGGATTATTTTGCTGGGGTTTTACATAGTATAATTATCTGCTATCTCAGATGTGTTCCGTAGTGTAACAATGCAGTTGGACAATTTTACTTTTTATACTAAAAATCTGTCACAGGAAATTAGTTTTGCTGCATATTTATTAATCTGTCCCATTGAAAAACCCCTACAGTTTTAAAACAAAGCTGTCTCTGGATTGTTTTACTGAATTACGGTATTTTTGTTTTGTTAGTGTTTTCATTGCCCAAGTAAGCAGATCATTTCTGTGCTACTGTAAATCATTCTACTACAGTTATGTTATATATATCATTGTAGAGAAGGAAAATGATTTGTTTTGCATTCCTTGCATATCAGATGGTTGATCATACTGGATGCGGTAGTTTCATAACACAGCCGTATCGGGATAATTTTGTGAGTTATATATTATAGGACTATGCTGCTCATTTTACATCACTATATAAACCAGTAACCAAACAATGCCAAGTAGGGCCTGGACACCTGGGTGGTACTCGTCATCGCACACAGGAAGTGCGAGCCTCATGTTGAAATGTGACCATCCTGCCAAGAGCCCTTGCGTGAGTGACAGGCCGCGTCTTTGTACAAGCGTGTAAGTCCACTCTCTGCCTGTCCCTGATAGTGCCGAATAACCCAGTCTATTGTTATCTACCCTTTAATTCGTCATTCCGTGTCCAGGGCTATTCACTGCTATCCAGTAATCCGCAGTCGGCTTTTTTTTTTTTTTTATCCCCCAGCCGTGTCCGATTTTATTTGGCTTATTTATTTATTTATTTATTTATTTATTTTCTCAGCTGAGACGGCGAGGTTGATGATTTTCTTAAGAATTCTGGGGTGGATGCTAAGCTCTCAGATGATGATGCACAGGCCGAGTCCCAGGCTATAGATCCCCACCCCAGTGCGGGAACAGGTGCTGTTTATGTTTGTGTGTTTTGGCCATAGCTGTGCCAAGGTCGATCCTCTGGGCTCTTCCAAAGGAGTTTACTTCCCTAGGAAAGTGTGTTTCATCCAGTGAACGGCATTTGGGCTGCGAAAATGAATATTGCACTCTGATGCTTTCTCAAGTACAGCTTTACTGTGCTGTATATTTGTTTATGGAATGTATTTACATCTCTTGCTTCAAAGAATTCTCTTTAAATTATGCTTGTTTTTTTCAGATATTTTATTTTTCTTTCTATTGAGCTGATATAAAATAAAAACAAGAAATATTGTTTATGAAACATTTTAAATTTTAAAGCATTTGGGTAGGTTGTTGTGCCCTTCCATGGAACAGTCATGCTGAGGAAGACTCAAAAACCTTGCAGTGTTTACACCCCTGCAGGACTGTGCGAAAGTCTTGGGCAGCCAAGGAAAAAGTTTAAAACCATTTTTCTGAGCAGGAAGGGTAGGATTGCTCAAGAAAAAAAAAATACATTTCACATTAGAATACATACGCATAAACAGCAATACAATAAAGAGCAAAGAATTTCTTCTGTTCTGCAAAGTATTACTGATATCAGGTTGACCAGAACAACACAACCTTGGTTTCCAAAGCTCTCCTCGAACGCACCCCAGCCCTTCAATGTATTTGTTACATTTCATCACCAACCAACTTAAATTAATTTATTAACTTTATGAGGTATTGATTAGCCAAGCAAGGTGTACTCACAGTTAAGTTCAACAAATACTGTGTATGTCAAAGAATTCTATAGTAGTATGTGTCTTAACTATAATTTTCTTTGCACAGTACTGTACAACTGCATGTTTAAGGCAGTGTTTATGCAGTTATT
>JAACJT020000002.1:4020375-4033634 GCA_009936485.2 Gymnarchus niloticus | reverse complement strand
ACTGTATATTTAATGCAGTGTTTATGCCCTTATGACTGTATATATACCACAGTGTTTATGCCCTTATGACTGTATATATACCACAGTGTTTATGCAGTTATTACTGTATATTTAATGCAGTGTTTATGCCCTTATGACTGTATATATACCACAGTGTTTATGCCCTTATGACTGTATATTTAATGCCGCGTTTATGCACTAACTACTACGTACATTTGTGAGATGCATATATTTGAGAGAAATATTTGTTTTATGATAATTTCTTTCCCCTTTCAATTATTTTGCTTCAGTTACCAGTTGGATTTTTGCTAATATTTTGAATAAAAGATGAAGAGGACAAACAATAAAGATGTTATTTTCATAGCCCGTTTCACTTTTATTCACCGGGAGTACCCATAATTCTGCAGGGTACCTTATACTCCGTGATATCAAGCTAATTTAAATAAAAAGACCTCACTGTAAACATTAATAAAAAAGACACTGGTTTAGGCTAATGAAAACAGCTGATTATCCACCACAGCCTGGACTGCGAAGGGATTTGATGGACCCCCTGTTTGGTCGTTTCAGTTTTTGGGAGAATCCATTCATTGCTGGGCATTTCAGCTGTTTTTAAAGGGGTCATTTGGACTGATGTCTGTTGAATCAGGCTGTAGCTCTTCTCTAACGTGGTTTGGCTTTCACTGTTTGGTGCACAGGGAGACCTGTCCGATGAGTCTTTACATCAACACATGGAAAAAAAATACACGGGACAAAGATTGCATGCATGTGTACCTGAAGCATTGCATTAGCATACCGATCACATCTAAAAACATTTCTCTTGTCTGTATCGATCCAGTTTTATTTCATACCGTGTGTTTATATGTTTTTACAGTCCCCTCTGAGGTTACAATTACACATACCTTTTCAAACTGCTTTTTCACTTTTTGGTAAAACTTTTAACTCGTAACTGTAATAGGAAAGAGTTTTATTTGCTTATTATCTTAGGACAGCCAAGCCCCTTCTGATCTGTACAGTCTGTTCCCAAAAGGTACTGTGTTCTTCATACCCAGAGAAATTTATTTTAAAGTTTCAGAAGTAGGTGGAAGACTTTGGTTTTCTGCAAAGCAGCCTGTGCGTGTGTCTATGCAATAATGAGAATCTTCAGGTTCCACAGTATTGATTCTGGTCCTGTTATCCATATTTTGGAATAAAAGCTGTTAAATGAGGCCACAGAGTCATACATACATGGGGAAAAAATATATATATTCTAAGCAGAACACAGATGACAAACTGTTTAAATGGCTATTTTTATCTGTGCGGAACATCTAAACACATTTCTCTCTCTCTGAGGAAATTAAGCAGCCTTTCATGTCAACTGTTTGTATGTTAGAAAAAGCAGAAACTTGAGAAAAGTTTGCAAACATACCAGCAGAAACCTGGTTAAGCCCCTTTATGGCTGCTGCACGTGTGTTCTGCCGCACCGTGTCTTAAAACTGCTACGATTTTTATTCAAAGAAAACAAGTTATTGTGCCATCATTCAATTTATGTGCCTTAGCTAGAAGGCAATTATGATGTGACCCAAACAACGGGGGCTGATTTTAACAGAGCGGCAGATAACAACCTTGGTTTTCCACTGACAGAACACTGGTTCAAATCCTGAAAAAATGGTTTTATGCATTCGGTAAACCAAGAAAAAAAAAAAACATAATTCTTCATGAAGAAGACTACATGTTGCCGGAATCAAAATGAACGCGATCATTATTTAAAAATAGCTGAGTTCCTCATAGTGAAACAGAACATAAGGGTAAATTTGGCTTCTGCCATAGAAATTCCATCACAAAGGAGTGGTGCTACAGAAAATAAGGTGAAATGGTAAACATCACACATTCATGTTAGGCTCCAATGATGGGTTGGCATCCCATCCACCTTGCCCCCCCCGTTTTGTGCCCTAAGCTGTCTGGGATCAGTTCCAGGCCCATCTGTGACCTTGCATAGGATTGAGAGCGTTTGCACAATACATTATATTGTGACGGTAGTCTATGTCAGTTTTCATTTTTAGACACTTGGACAGGCTTTCGGCTAGTGTAGACAAAGTAGAAATACTTCCTCACGATTTTTTTTCATCCCGTCCCTCTATTTTGGCTTCGGGGGGCATTCTGTATGCCACATAACATTTTTTTCTCGTACATTTTAACTTAATTATCTTCAATACAGAAATGCAAGTATACTTCAAGCCAAGAAAGGTTGCACTTTGGGAAATTATGATACTGGCAAATTTTTGATGAATACTAATGACACTTTCCCACAGGTTAATTTGCCAATTTGTATCATTTGCAAACATGGCAGTCATTATGTGCAAGAAAACATTAAGGATTGTAGGTTTCTGCAAAAGGTCTAAGTGTGTTCACAGGTATCTAGCTCCCCAGAACTCACAGTTTGTAGTAGATATTGTAAATATTGGTTAGTGAAAGAATGCTTCCTGCTCCGCTCTGAAGATGTCTGCGTACTACTGAAGATCATACATAATCCATATCAGCAGAGTGGAATTAATTCATTTGCAACTATTCATTTCGTCTGGGTAATCTGGGTAGAACTGGGAGGTTGGGCAGTGTCCTCCCTTAAGGTATAATTTAGTTAACATCTATTGAGATGAGTTTACCTCAAGAGATTAACCAATTGGCTTAATATTAGTTTTTTGATTGGTCAGCTGGGATTTTTTTTCTTAATTTCCAGGATAGAACTATGGCTATAGCTATTACGAATAATGGAAGTATTCCTACACTAAAGGAATATTTAGTTAAGCAAATGTTTAGTTGAGCTAGCAGCTGTTATAACAGTTAAGGAGTTCTGTTCCCAAAAGGGTATATTCTTAGAATATACAGGTAAAAAGAACCCAACTAAAAGTCTCAGATTTTGAAGACCCCATAGAGAAAAGGGTCTTTGGTTATCTTAATGAAGTAAATAAATCATGTACTATAATTTAGCGGGGCACAGAGCAGAGTATTGTTGAGAACTAACGGTGAAATACTCCCAGAACACTCCATAAACTCTAGAAGTCCACATTATAAATGCTTGCTAGAAGCCCAAACAGCACAATTATTGGTAAGAGGTGAACTGCTCTGTTACATTGCTGACCAGGTTCACGCACCTATACAAAGCATAGCTCCAATTAATAATAAATGTCTTCTTCAAATATTAATGCAGATTTTTGCACGCAATCTTCAGAACCCATTAATGAGATTTTTGAGAGATTTTATTTAATTTAGACAGATTAGACAACCCTGACAGCTGGCTTTAATGAAAGGACTTGCGAGTCAACGGGTTAAGATGATTATGAATGATAATCTTTCTCTTGGTTCCATTGACGGAGATGAAATGGGAGGTTGCACATCGCATTTGAACTTACGGATGCTGTTGATTGTTGCCGAATTGGCTTTATTGTTCTATGCCACTGTGGGCACACGTCGGGTTTGACTAGAGCAGCAGGGGTCAGGATCATGTGATGAATATGAAAGAACCAATCAACACTCAATGGGTGATGGCATGTGCGTAGGGTTGTATCTTTCCAGCATGCATTTGTCCAGGATAACCTCGTGTCGTATAATTCATTTTTACATTGCCTTAAATGTAAAATCTGCATGCTGCGCAGATGGCCTGTTTATGGTCAGCTCATATTCTTGACTTGCTGATCATACCTGTTAGTTGTCCATAGCAATAATGACCAGTAGCTGGTAGCGTTGTAAATTTTCAGCCATTGTTGATTCATTAGGTGCAGTTTTTTTCCTTATAAGTCATCCAATAGAGAGTGCTCCACAGTGGACGTTCTCAGTAGCCAATGTTACACCAACAGAGCCAATGGATGAAGGTCATCAGCCCTCATAATTCTTCCCGCTGTTCTCTAATCATGTTTCTCTGATCAGAGCGAGTACCAACCCCCCGATCGCTGTCTGACTGCGGGCAGTTCCAGGTGGTTTGAAGCCTACCTGATGAGCATCCTATTGTGCAACATCTGCCCTGCAAAGAGATTAAAGACGGAGAGCAGGAGTGTGCCAAGCAACCAGTAATGACCAGCAGCTCCTAACTCAGGTCATGTGAGCATCGGTGAGACATTCCATTGTTCAACAGCTGTGCATATGCAGATAAAAGCATCACCTGAGTTAACGCAAAGTTAAACATATTCTACGTGAGATACTACAAGTACATATTAAATTGAATTCAACATTTTTGTTAAACTGATTTCACTCCTGTATATTTACAAGCAGAATTATTGTTCATTTTTGGCTGACAAATTTAATTTAAAATCATAATGGTTTTGGTTGTCTGCATGCAGTTAAACCTGTTTAGTTTAACCCCTCAGTCATTCACAAAAGACTGGAAGCAGCTCCATGGATATGACAGAAATGTTTAGGTTACGTACCTCAGTCAATTGTAGGATTTGTCTCGAGTCGGCACCTTCTAGCTGTTAATGTATCCCCTGCCTGGCAAAGGTTATTTTATGATTATAACCTTAGGGGTAATGTGTTGTGTATTCCAACATGACATACAAAGCAATACTAAAGGATCAACTCATGGCAGGGGGTGTAGCATTGGCCCAACTGAAGAAAACACTAGCATCCATGAAAATTCATGGGAAAAAAATCATCATTTATTCCAGAAAACTGCTGAAGAAAAAAAAAAAAAAAAAAAAAAAAAATAATAATAATAATATCCACATATACATCCCTACATACAGACGAAGAAACAGAAAGGAAAATGATTTGCAAATTCTTGCTTCATTGAACAGGAAATCCTAAAATGGCCCAGACAACACTGGCACCTTTTGTAGGTTACTCTAAGCAGACCATTTTCTTTACTTGAAGACAGACCTCATCTATGGTGAGCTGGAGCTGCCTGCAGTATAAAATTCACTCATTCAAATAGTGAAAAGAGCTCAATCTTTAGTCTCTCACAGGAGAAGAAAGAAAATTAAAGAAATATCTAAGAAGGTCAGATAAGATTATAGCTAAGCATGGACAATATCAGGGCTACAAGTCAATCTCCAGAGACCTTGGTGTTTCTATTTCTGCCATATATATTGTTATGAAGAAGTTTAAGGCCTCCATTTTTGTGGTCTCAAGAGAAAACTTGATCAAAGATTGCAGTGAAGGATTGTTTGAAAGGTGGAAAAAGCAACTTGAGCAACTGCCACAAAGATTCAAGCTGACCTTCAGACACAAGATACAAAAGCTTCATCTTGCACCACCTGTCGCCATCTAGATAAAAGAGGGTTATTTTGCAGGAGACCCCAATGCTCAGAGAGAGACATAAGAAGCCAAAACACACCTAAGCATGCCAGGAGCCTTCAAGGAGAATGTCCACTGGATAGATGAGACCACATTTGGGCTTCATGTTAAAGCACAGCATCTCCATGCTTACAGGAAACAATCTGAAGTCTTCAATGAAAAGGACACCTTCCCTTCAGTCAGAACTGTCAGAGGTTCAGTGATGTTTTGGGGTTGCTTTGCTGTTTCTGGCACCAGGGGCCTTGGATCTGTCCAAGGTGCCCTGAACTCAGGAGAATATCAAGGAATTTTGGAGTACAATTTGCAACCCTGTGTCAGAAATTGAGTCTCTGTAGAAGGTCAAGATTCCAGCATCACAATGACCCTAAAAGGACATCAAAAATTACTAAGGAATAGTTGAAGGCAAAACTCTACACTATTCTGAAGAGCCCAGATCTAAATCCCACTGAAAACCTGAGGTGAGATTTTTTTTAAAAGTATTTGGAAGAAGGTATACATTAAATTTTGGAGAAATAGAGTAGTTTGCACACAGCAAATGGGCCAAATGTCCAGTACAGAAAAGTAGGAAGCACACGGATTGCTATAGGAACAGTCTGATTGCAACTATTATGATCAAAGGCTCAACTACCAAAAATTACATTTAGGGTGTCAATTTTTTGAATGCAGTCTCTTTTTATTTTCAGATTTAAAATGGCCTACTAACTTCTGAATCAAAATCAAAGGTTCTGCAATATTTAAAAAGACTTGTAGAGACGAAATACTTTGATCAATTTCAGCTTATTTTAAGGGGAATTGTGCACTGCTTACAAAAAGTGCAAGGGTGACACTATTTTTGCCCGCAACTCTAAGACTAACAAGTTGCAGCTTTTCTGTCAGAACAAGGTATTTATGTTGAATTACCCTGGTGAAAAATTGATAGAATAAGGGAGACAACACTGGTCAGGCAAACTTGTAAACAAAGCAGGTGACTCCTGACAAAAGTGGCAAGGAAGTAATTTAACAAAAAAAAAAGAAGAAAAACTATTTTGCTAAGTAGCCTAATGCAGTGACAGTGTGACAGATTACCTATCCCTTGAAAATCTGAAGTCATTTCAGTATAATTTATTATCCTGTATCACTCTACTCTGTAAGGCCTCAGAGAAGTTAGCACTTATCTAAACAAACCCCTGAAGTATTGCCCAAAGGCCACCAACCCTGCTCAAAACAGATGTTAATCGTTAATTGTTCTGTTTTTAACCGTACTGCCTAATTAGTGGTTGCACCTGTGCACTGTTTTGTTTCTGGTTAAGCACCATACAGTTCTAGCAGAGAACTTAAGTTCATGTTTTTTCATGGAGTGGTGGGACTTTATCTATTTATTTGTTTAGTTGTTTGTTTGTTAGATTGTTAGTGAAGCAGAATATTAAAAACATTTCCTTTGGGCAATATTGATAACAAGAACAACAACAACAACAATAATAATAAATCAATGGAGGTCTTATTTGAAAAGCTTTCTTACAATAACTAGCTATCCGTGCAAATGTTATGCTAGAGATTTCCTTTGCCATAAAGAGGCACGCAGCTTTCTCTGCTGGGCTCTCTACACACCTGTCTATAGGAGACTGTGCCCTAATATCTACTTGTTTTCAGGTGAGGATGATGTTAGTTTCTACTAAATGATCCATCTGTCTGTCATTCTTCACTGCTTACTAACTATGGGCTTGTAGAGGCAGGCACGGGGAACAAGACAAGGGGCATGTTATTCAGGATACCAGTCTGCCGCAGGGCTCTCCCAAATAATGCTGTCAAAAAATCTGAGTAATTTATGCCCAACCAAAATGCCCTTGTTTTCCAACAAAAAGACTAACTGGTGTCAGTATTTGGAAAAGAAGGTTTTGATTAAAACACTGCAGTAACTCAGGATATTAAATATGCACACTATCTGTTTTGGAAAGTTACATCACTCTTATACTTTTAGAACTCCCTTGAGCTATAATATTATAATATCCCACTGGGTGTTTATCAAAATAAACGTTAACACATTTTAAATAATTTTATGTTGTATCACTATTAATTTTTATTTTTTACTCTATTTAAATGTTTGCTCTCACAGTACACACACAAAAAATTATTTTAGAGGCTCGATGACAGAATCAGTTAAGCTTTTATCATGTTCCAATTAAAAGGTGGTTTTAGAGAAACATACCACAATAGGGTTAATAAATGGTATTCATTTAAAAAGAAAGAAAATGGGTGTTCCTAATCTTTACACCTGAGTGCCCAGAGTAAGGAATATCTGTCCAGTCTGGTCTATAATGAATTCCCTAGATTATACTATGGCTGCAAGTATTTATTACAGTGTTAGATAGCAGTTGATCTACGTGCCTGGGTTACATCACACTCTGCTTTTAAGCATGTGGATCTAAAGTGGAAAATGCCATATTGATTAAAACATTGCAATAACCCAGAGCATTAAATATGCAAAGAGTACTATTCTGTTTTGTTGTATGATGGTGATTTTTGGGTCATTGTATCACGCCCTTGAATCACAGTATAATATCCTAACGTTTGCTTCTGATTAATCTGAATGCACGTTTCTGTGTAATTTTAAGTATAGTGATAATATTGTTTTTTATCTTTTAAATCACACAGTACACATGGAAACATTTCATTTAGTGGATAAAGTCAAAGCCTTTAATATACAATATTTTCCCAGCTCAAGAGTTTCGAACAAAACTAGAACAAGAGGAAAAAAACTGTACATAATTAAAACAATTTATTTCTTAGTGTCCTTTCAGAACATTGTGATCTAATCCCGACCTAATATAGGCTACATCTAAACACATTTACTCCCCTCGCTGAAACTGAAGTAAGTTCATGTTTCATCAGGGCTCAGAGAGGTCTTACCACTGCAGCTGGCCAAACAAATATGCGATCGGCTTAAACCTAAGAATACAGAAACCAAATGTGAAATGGATGTGGTGTTTGTTCACTGAACTAGCAGGATGACGGGTCATACAGAAAGTGTTTTTTTAAGCAGTTACTATTTCAGTACCGAGCCTGACATTTTCTGTTTTAATAATTTATTTAGCTATTTACTTATTTAAATAGAAGTACCGGGAGGAGGGTGCAATTTAGTGTTAATGATAACTCTAAAAGCATCTTGGCTCCTGACCAGCAGGCCCCAGCGTCCCATAAATCATCTGGCCATCAGTGATGAATCTCGACGCTGTGCCCACTTCCCTAATTATCCGACATCCCCATGCATGCCCACCTGTTTTCTATTTATTGCAGTGATTTGTTGTGCCACAGCTACTTCATGGTTCCTCGCGCTGACCCACCCGTCACCATCGCTCCTTGTTTGCGCATCTGCTAATTTGTTTGCTTCCTCACCTTCTGCGTGAGTTCTCTCCTCTCTCTCTGTCAGTCTCCTCTTTTCATTCTTATCCCTCATTCCCTCCTCTCTGTGTGTTTGTTCGTGTTTGTGTTTTAAATCCTAATAGGTCTGACAGTTTTGTTTCACTGCAGCAGATGAAATCATTATTGTCATTTTCTGTTGCCACAGCTGTCAGTGGTCCTCACACAGTCTGTAGCTACGTGTGAGTGGCCCTGAAGCCGTCTCACTGGTGACTGATGGTTTGACCCGGACGGCTCTTTTACGGTTTCCATTCAGGCAGGAAGGATGATGCCAGCTGGCCCTCCGAGAGATCAGAGCACTGCCTCCGGAGGAACCTCCCACTAAATGTTAACGTCCACTCTGCCATGTGGATCCTAGCATGTGCCGGGTGAGACGCTCCTGTTCTTGAGTGACGTTCCGTTGCTGTGAATTCTGTGAACACCAGGCCACACAACATGTGCGCGAGGATGGGAAAGAATGAAGGCTGCGTTTCCACGTTAGCACCTGAAAGCTGTGAATAATTAGGTTAGTCTTTTCCTAATGCCAATGCATGTTACCATGGCACATATGTTTAACGATTCGGACAAATAAACATGTCAGCAGAGTACGGTGAAGGAGAGCTGAAGACTGTTTCCCTGTGGCGTTGCCAGTGGGACTGAGGGCATCGGAATGCTCTGAAACATACTATCCTCCATTTAGTATACCCAAAATTTCCATTTAACAAGGCGAGCTGGGAGTTTAGATGACCATCATTTAAGCATTTTTTTTGTTCTCAGATAAACAGGAGAGCTGGTCTTGTATTTTTTTCTTTCTTTTACAGCTCAGATAATGAATTGGAATGATATCCAGCCACAAGCTTTCTGGATGGTGCGGCTGACGATTCTGCCCAGCTAGTGTCTTGCACTTAATCGCAGTCGTAAATAAAAGTGGCCACAGTACAGCTGCCCAAGGAGCGACGACTGCAGCGCGAGAGGTGTGAGCGTAGTGGTTGAAACAGCTTAGAGTGCAGCAAACTCATTAAAAACCTCCAGCCCAGAGGAGGAAGTGCAAATACGGAGAAACCCCTGCCCAATGACCACAATTACCAGCAACCACCCTACTCCCACGATTTCGACTCGTATGCAGGAGTGGGAGACTGGGCATGCCTTGCTGGTGAGGCAATTTTCTGGGCCAGATCTCTCAGAAGATGAGCTAATTTCACGTTGCAAAGAGGGGCTAGCAGATGGTGGGGGGGCGGAGTGTCTTGATACGATATTCCTGAATGTCACTTGGCTGACCAGCACAGAGACCGATTTCACTGAGGCTTTGAGAGGTGGAGCAGAGTGGAGAAGGTTTGCTGGGGCCTCAGAGCTGTGGACAGCAGCTGAGCTTCCTCACACCTTCATGCCAGAGGCAGACTGAGAAGGTCCAGCCTCCCCATCCCTCATTGTCACCCCAGCGGTTCTCGCAGGAGGTGGCGCAGGATGGGCAGCAGAGCCTCTGTAAGCTCTGCAGCACATCTCCCTTTCTGACTATTATTAGGCACTGTCCCCCTCGCTTCATCTCAACAGGGCTATGCAGGAGCCAAGTCTGATGTAAATCCATAGGAGCATGCTGACCCTCTGGCATCCATTGGAGACTTTGTGGCTTTTTTTCCCCCAGATTTCAGTTCTACACTGCTCAGGCAGGTTACTGTTCCAGCTTGTGGGGCCACCGTGTCCTGCTAGACAGTGAGTTACCACAGGAACGGATGCAGGGTGGTTTGAAAGTGATTAATAATCTGCTGTGGCTGCAGAAGCTAGTAATGTTCTGTATGCTTGAATAAAATGGCATTGCATTGTGCATGTGTGTGGGTGTATGTGCATATTGGTGGAAAGGGATGATTAGCGTGGCTGTCCAGTTGTCCATAGTATTGCTAGTTTATTCATGGTTCGTAAAAACTGGTTAATTTTTCAGACCTATTTCCATGCGACAACTGTCATTGTGTTAAAACGTGGTTTACTAATGAAAACTAGCTCTGATTGAGTACCATTTAAAAATTATCCATTTTGTTTTCATCCCAAAAATATTAGTGTTGTGTACTGTAGGTAAGCAAGCCTTGTTCTCAAGCACACCATGACACAGAGAAATGCACCATACATTCATGCACAGAGTTATTAAATCAAATGTCAAATCTAGACTATCTAAAGAATAATTGCCAAAAATGCCACAAATCCAATGAATTGTGGGAGTTTTTCGTGGTCGTGGCTGTCATAAATCTGTTGTAAAGTTTGTTACAGTCAGAGATATTGTAAATCTGTTCGAAATGCTCCTGTTGTGGTCACAAAAAAGGCACAAAGTCCACTGCTTTCTCAGTCCTAGTCAGCGTTGTCCTTTGGGAGCACACAAAAAGGACATTAAATCAATATGAACTACTTTTCTCCAAATCACAGGTTACTGCCGTTTTAACCATTACAGTTTGACAGAGCTGTCCTGCCCAAATTACCATTTGTCCGGTATACGGACAATATTGAGAAAAAATAAATAGCTAAGTGTCTTCACACCACAACTAGGTTACGATAAAAGTTCGATCTATTGAGATGTCTTTGTACAGTTCTGTTCAATTGAGAAAGGTGTCAAATATAAATAAGGTTGATGGTAGATGTTGTTATCCAGTGCATTCTTGTTCATTTTGCTGTGTTACTGTAAGACCTGCTGCCTAAATGAAACATTTTTTCTCATTTAAAGTGATTTTTTACATTACTGTTTACTTTATTCAGCTTTCCTTTTGCGTTACTGATTTTCACTGCTACCAGCTTTATCCTGTGCTCCTCCTCATCAGTGACAAGAGAAATGAGGTGTCCTAACCAGTGGTGGTAGGGATTCCCGTGTGCTGTCAGTTACTGCCTGACTTAATCTAATGAGAAACAACGAAGTGACCAATAGAATTAAGCGCTGACAGCCATCTGCAGTCCCGCCAGCCGCAGCCACCATTATGATGCCTCAATGCATATCTGTATGTGTATCTGAATCTACTGAATGACCAAGTTATCCCATCAATGGATTTTTTCTTCCCTGACAGCACAGGCGTATTCCAGGACAAAAATGCCAAGATTCTTTGGGCTCAAATTGTAAAAGAGTGGTTCGGGTAACATGAAGTCATTTTCACACATGAACTGGCCACCACAGAGTCTTGACCTTAACCCCATTGAACATCTTTGGGATGTGGTAGAGAAGATTTTATGGAGTGGTTCGACTCTCCCGTTGTCGATACGGGATTTGATAAAAAATTAATGCAAATCTAGGATGAAAAAAATGCTGAGACATGTATAAGTCCGTCCAAACAATGTCACCATGAATGCTCCTTAATCAAAGCTAAATATGGTCAAATGAAAGACTGAAGTGTGCAACTTTTTTTTTTGGGCAGCCAATGTATAATGATCTGCAATCAGACAGAACACACAGAAATGTCATCTGGTGTACTCCTGTCCCTATAAACATTATGGCAAGTATATGATGCGCTCTCTGCTACACTGGCATTTTCTCTGCCTCATGCCCTGTACCTCCTGGGATAGACTCCAAGTTCCTCATCCACCTCTACTGGATAAGTGTAAGATTGATGGATGGATTCTGCTTCTGAGACAGCTGACAACTTTTATAAAGTGGTATTATTCTGGACATGTTCAGCAATAGGAATAAACAACTTGGAGTCGATCTACAAATCATCAGACTGGATGAACCCACTGGCTGCAAGGTGATACCCGTATATGCAGTGAACATAACATACTGGGAAAAGTGCAGAAGACTACTTTCAATCTACATTAACTCTATATAAATCTGTATAAGTGCATGCAAAACAAATGAAGTACGGGATATCTGGTGACTGTGTTTTTGTAAAGGTTTCAGTGATGTCTAATTATGCATATGTGCATGCAATTATATTGACTTGAATGGTTAAAAGGTATTCTTTTTTACCACATTTCACCTTTTGCTGGTCAACAACGAACATCGACAGACTAACTGGAAGAGGACGACGTAGCGGCATGCTAACCGGGCTGCGGTGTTCATTCCGAGCTCCTATCCCCACTATCCTCCTGGCCGACCTCCATCCTCTTGAAAACAAGCTGGACGACTTGCACTGCCGCAGTGACTCTCAAAGAGATCTTAGGGACTGCAGTGTATTCTGCTTCACATAGACTTGGCTAACACCGAATAATGCCGTGTAACGCCGGGGCGTCACCGTACGCCGCTCGGACCGCACACAGAAACCACCGGCAAGTTAAAGGAAGGCGGTGTGTGCTTCTTTATTAACAACAACTACTGGTCTCCAAGTCTTGTTCACCAGTCCTGGAGTACCTTACGATCAAGTGCCGGCCATTTTACCTGCCCAGAGAGTTTTCTTCGGTGCTGCTCACTGCTGTTTACATTCCGCCGGAAGCTTCAGCTGGACATGCGTTAGACGCGCTGTACACCGCCATTTGCAAACAAGAGAAGTCTTGTGCACTAGCTTATGTCTACGCACTGTAACCCCCCGTTACCCTGCTGTCTGTGTTGCACTGTATCCCTTGTATTTATATGTAAATCTGTACCATGTTTTTTTGCCCCCCCCCCCCATGCCCTGTCCCCTCCCCTGCAACTCTGGCACAAGATTTTCACTGTGATC
>JAACJT020000002.1:3976906-4020275 GCA_009936485.2 Gymnarchus niloticus | reverse complement strand
CCTGGTGTGTGTGTTGCACCGTCGCCCGTGGGTTTGTAGGTAAGGCTGTACCCGGTTTTTTTCCCCCCCCCCCCCATGCCCTGTCCCCTCCCCTGCAACTCTGGCACAAGATTTTCACTGTGATCTCTGGAACACTTGTGACAAGATAACTAAAACTTGAACATGAAACTTGAACTGAAATTATTTTAAAAAGCAACACTTATTACCGTGTGATAATGTGGTACAGGGTTACTGTGTACATCGCTACAGGCATCCTTTCTAGATACTTCCTACCTGGTACTTTCTGAGAAGGGCTCTGTCCTCACTTTGACCCTGGCTGGATGAGTGGCTATGGATGGATGGATGGATGGATGAATGGATGGATAATTTTATGTATGTCTTAGGAAAGTGACCTCACCACAGTCAAATGCCAAATGAATGCACTGTCTGGTATTTCCAAATTAAGCTTAATGGTCTATGTACCCAAGATTGGTCACTCTTTTGTGGCTAGCATGCCGCCATGTTCAAACACTCAAGTTAAAGATCAAAAACTCGTCTTTTATGGAACTAAAATACATAATCTGTATAATCACAACCGTATGAAGGATGAATGTACAACCATTACACAGAAGATGTAGCAAAATTGCCTTTTATGTATTGTTAAACCAACTGCATGATGTTTGAGTAACCTTTTTCTGGCCAATAACAAAGCCACAATGACATACAGAATTAACTTTGCTGGATGTCAGGTTAACTGGAAAGCCGCACTTTTGAAGAGCAAGGGCGGAATTACTCACCTTTAATTAACACGTGCACTGTTGTTTCAAATGTTACCCTAGATTTATCCAAATTTTAACACGGGGTTAATTCACGTAATGTGTGTGGCTTCACGGCCAACAAATGCCAACAGGAAATTCAGTTTTATACCACATACTTCACTGTTAATGTTTTCTGACCAGCCTGCTCTCTCGTTATAGAAGATCATTAAAATTTAATCTGCAGGGACCAAAATGTTACCTGTAATTAGGATTTTTTTTTTTGATTCAGCAGGTGTACACTGTAACTTTAGGATTAATGTGAAATTGGTTTAATGATTACATTTGGGGTTGAGTGACTTTACTATTCTTTACTGAAACAAATCAGTTCTAGTTGAGCACCCACGGTTTTTAGAAAGTAGTGCATATACATAATAATTATGTCATTTATTTTTTGTGATGCATTTTGTGTGTAAGCAATATTATATTCCCAAAAGGTATTTATACAATGGGTGGAGTTTTTTGAGTTTCCCAGTAGTTTTTGTTGAGAGGGCTAGGTGTTGCCATGCATAAATAGACAAATATGGACAAATGAGGTTTTAAAATCGTCATTTTGAGAGATGTGGTACATTACAACCCACAGATAGCATCAGTAATCAGTAATGTTAGACTTGGTGTAGTTCATCCATTGTCGATCGGCTCAGTAGTGCTGCGTGTAAACAGACCACATCCACTGAGTTTGTTTCGTCGCTGAGGCTCCGTTGGTCATGGGAAACCCAGTGAGAAACTCGACCGAAAAGCAAATGTTAAAATAACATGGGGAAAGACTCTTTCCTTTTGATTCTGCATTTTTAAGCTAAGGATAGCAATATGAGGGTTACAAGTGCACAATTGATATGGTATGTTTGTGTATATTCATTTTATTTTTGTTGCAGCCTCACAAATGGAGTGCTAATGTATATGTAGGCAAGTATACATATATAATGGTGGTGCCCTGATTACTGTATGTGTTTGAATCAATCATTTGTCTCCTCTGCCAGCATTAGGTATTATTTCTGGGACAAAAAATATGATCTTTCATGTGTTCTCATATTTCTGGTGACCTCCCACCCTGTTGTCATATTACTCAAGCCCCCCTTCAAGCTACTTTAGTCTTAATGTCTAGCTCAGTGGGTTTGAGATTAAGCATGTCTTTCTCCCACATTATCTTCTATTTTCATTTGGTTCCTGAAAATTAAAGCATCCTTTTCTGAGTAGGGGTATATCCTTGGCCCACTAGTGTTAGTAGATTCCAGCTGTGTGGCATGGAGACCTGTGCCTGGCTCTCACATGCATGACTGTATTGGATTGGTACACACAAATTCATCTTAGAATGATTGAAACCCCACAGAAAATGTGGTGTACAGCATAACAGAGAAAGTGAGAGAGTCACACTTCAGAGTCGATACAGGTGATGTTTTCTGATTAGCCAGCTAACACACAGTCGGTGGGAATGTTCTGAGGCTATTTTTGTGACAAGAAGACCGAGTTTATGGAAGAAAACACAGGCAACAGTTAGATAGCATGGCCTCGTAAAGACTTGAACAATATCAAGTGACAATTATTGTGGCTCAACCAGCATTCACGGCTTCATGATGTATTCTCATGTCTCTCATCCTCCTCTTCCTTTGGTTTGTTGTCCTCGTCCCTTCAGCTCAGCTGGTTTCATTTTATTAACAGCTCAGTTAATAGGTGTGATTAGCATGTTGCAGCTGCGCTGAGCTCAGAATACACTCCACACAACCATGGGGCCCTGAAAATCTAATCTACGGCACCCAGTCCTGAGTCACCTCATGGTGTCAACACATCTGGACATGAAAAATATTTTAAAGTAACAGCTAAGTTTGAAGGGTGAGGATATTCTACAAACTGCCAACTGTAGCCAAGACAGAGAAAAAAAAGCAGGCTCCATAAGGTCGAGGACAGTAAAAGATGAAATGTGGGGACAGCTGATGGTGAATGTCTTGATGCAGTTTGATTTTTCTGTACATTTCAGCATGTAAACTGACAGGTGGTACGTGTGCATGGAGAATCAGCTGAGATGCAACAGCCAGTGTCAGGCATAGGATCTTCTCCTGACATCAACTGGAAACCTTGCTCGGACCACAATGTTGCAGACAAAAAGGGCCTACAGTTTACACTGAAATTTATAGCACGACCTGCCATTAAACTAGTCAATACAGCTAGCATTTGTTTGACCTTTGAGTTCAAACAAAATAATCCTTTTCAGTATGGTTCTCTCCCATTTCCTTGACCCCATGCTCATTAGTGACTCGTTATTTTCTACACCATTTATGCCACTTATTTTAGTACAAATGAGAACGAAGGGCTTATTTACACTATGTGGCCATCATAGTTGAGCGTAATGTAATGAAAATGTAATGGAGATGCAAATATTTCAAATGGCCTCAATATTTTGGCTTATATGAACAGCCCTTCACAATTCATTTTGGAATATGAAACCATATGTGGGTGTTCCTTAACGCACACTTTCAATAATTTTTACAGTAATGTTACCTTGAAAATGTCTCTTCAGGCTTTGATTCAGAAGTCAGTATTCAGACAATATGTAAAAGTATCAAAATCTCTGCATTAGATGTGAGGAGTTGTTTCAAAAAAGACGCTAAAGTAATTAATGATTAAGCTTGAGTTGCAGGCTTAAATTTGGCAGTGAGTGGTTTTAGGGGTGGAGGAAGGTGGCCGTATTTCAGTCTATCCAGGGACTGCTGAAACAGAATGTCAGCCATCCTTGCACTGCTCTGACCAACAAACCTTCCCCAAATCACAGCAGTTAGATGTTTTACTCCTATATGGAAATGTTCTCTCAAGCATCCGTATCCCTGTGTCCTCGGGTCGAACCCGGGGAGAGAATCCATGCTTAGTAGCTCCCACTGCCCCGAGAATACAGGGCACTGCTGATGTCCTCTCGTCTCATTCTCGTCATGTGATGTGCTGCGCTCGTTTTGCGTGTTCGTGTGCACTTTCTGCCTTGTAACGATGCTGTGCTAACATTGGTCTGGAAGATCTATAAGAGACCTGAAAGCCAGCTGGATGGTTTATCCACCTTTACATGAAAGTGCTGTAGCATGAAACCACACTGATTGTTAACCTCAGGGTGCCATAACATTAGATGACAGAGACATTGGGTTTATTTGTTCAGTACAGGGAAAACATGTTAAAATATTTCAGCATACATGATGCAATTATAATAATAGCATTCATTAAATAATACATTTGCACAAAGCATGCAATTAACATTTATTTCAGATCCTCATTTAGTGGAAGCATTTATAAATGTAGAATTATAGCTTAAATGATTATCAAACATAAAAAAAAAACTCCTGAAAAAAGTTATCTCTAACAAAATATTTCTTTAAAGGGGATATAACATGTCTGCTTAATGCTGCAGCAAAAGAATAATCATCCATCCATCATTTAACTGTTTTACCTGTGTGTGTGTGTATGTGTGTGTGGGGGGGGGGCACACCTGGAATACTGATGACACCTTGGATCAAACATCAGTCCATCGCAGGAATGATATGGTATATAAAACAAATACAAGTTCCAAGTAATGCTCTTTCTAGAAGTTAAATATCATTTGCAATTTTATTATGACTAGCATCTGAAAGGCTTTGACAAAATGGCTTCCCTTAATGCAACAGGCTGTGAAACTCGCTTTACCACCCAAGCAAGATATTGATGTACAGACGTGATAATGTTTGACATTCATTGCAAACAGAAATTAGAAGAGCAATCAGTAAACACACTCCCTGGGATCAGAAGTTATTTCTCTGGGTTAAATTGCCATATCATTTGTTCTGATGAGCTTTCCCTTCCCTTCATGTATCTGCTGTAACCATGGCAACCACTGCCCTCAGATTTTAAATGGAAGATTCTGCTAGATTTTCATTGATTAGAATTTTTTTTGTATTATTTAACTTTGATTGATGTGAGCTACACCTGTATATGTTTTAACCTTCCGTCTGTCTTATGAGCAAAAACTTTGTCCGATATGAAACCTAGTGTTTGATTCGTAAATTTATGCTTTGCTCTTATTTTATTAAGTGGGCAGCTAACTGAATTCATTTCTTTATATATTTATGTGTTTATTGTGTGCCATTCAGTACATTCTCCATAAGAGTTTACACAATGCAGAGTTACAGTAAGCCTGAATTCTCTCCTAGGAAGTATATGAAATAACCACGTATCCTGGTCAGGGTCATGTGATGACCTGGGCCTCATTTATCAAAGTTGCATACAGATATAAAGAAGCTCTAAATGTGTGTTCACACAACATCTTTTGCAAACACTTGAAATTTATCACACAAAACTTGACGGAAAAAATGTGCATACTGTGTATTTATGGAAACTCAGGGTTATCTGTGCGCTGCATTTTGGATAAGTCAGGAGAAGACGATATTCATTGTAAAGCATGGAAATGCAGGTAAACCAGCTTATTGACCACATGCAGGCTAAGAATTAACTTCACCAAGCTGTGCTATGCCATGATAAACAATAATTCTAAAAAATGTTGAGTGCGATTCATGGATTTTCCATTTATTTGTGTAAGCCAAAGACTATGCTACTCTTGCACCAAGTTCCACCACCATCGCAAATGAAAAAGAGAATTATTTAACGACAATCAAAGCATTACGTTGTTCGGTCATTAAGCATCATTAACACATAGGTATTTACATCTTACATTCAGAGGATAAGTGCTTTTACCTGGTTGATTTGCTGCGATCTTGCATACCACACCTGTATCTCCACACTGCTTCAGCACAACATCGCATCATAGAGCATCCCCTATTACAGATGCCATATGCATGTCAAAGTTTAACTGCACAGATGTGGGTTTGCCCCAACCAGTTTTAGTCACACTGGCACTGTGCACAGAAATTAATTTTTTTCCCAATATCTTCAGATCAGACCGTGGTGGAAATCACCAAGGTTTGACAAACTACCGTGGAAAATTAACTAAGGCTTAAATGGTTATTAATATACAGATGAATATTTATCAGTTTAATAATGCAGCATGTAAACATGCATTGGTGAGCAAAATTTCTGCATCATAAGCTGACAAAGTATATCGCAGCTGTTTGTCATATATTGCGAATCTGCAGGCAAGTTACTGCAGTGGCGATGTCTTGCCATTCAATGTACTGTTTCTCATTTGTGATATCTGTGCTTAGGCCCCCAAATATAACATATTGCTGTGTACCTTCCTTCAACAACAGTACCTCTACCTCCAACTGTTCAAAATTTCACATCTTAGTTTTTTTCTCTGCTGTTGCCATCGTTGACTTACTAACCAGTAGGACTTGATTTGCATGTTGTATAAGCAGGAAGTTTATTTGCATTGATCATTTATAGCTATTTGTGAGAGACAACTGGGCAGCATCTCAGGGCCCTTCCTGTTTGTACATTTACAGGACAGTTCTGATTTTTCAAGGGGAAATGTGCCATGTATGATAAATCCAGTGTTTTTTTTTCCCCATGTCATATTCTTGTTTTTGGCGTGCGCATACTTTCGTGTTGAAATTTGCGATGTGCTCATCGCCTGATAGTCTGTCAGAACTGTTTGAAGTAAAAGGAAAAGGCTGGCATTTTGAAAGTGATGCCATGGCCTGAACAATCATCTGACATTAACTCCATTGTGGTCATTTGGGATGAAATGGACAGAAAGGTCAAGGTTGTACAGCATGTTAGTGCAGATGATTTGTGGACACTTCTTCAGCAGTGTTGGAGCTAACTTTCAGACAAATTAATAATAATGATGTTTGTTCAACTGTATTCACTCTTTAAAGTGGCTATTTTGATCAGTCTAAGATTCATAATTTTATTGTATAGATGGCATTTGTCATCTGCTGAATAATTTTTACTTAATTGCCATGGGGTACCTTTCATTTCAGTTATATGTGGCACTGATAGTGATTAAACTGTACTGAAACAAAAGAAACTCCAAGACTTTAAAAACTTTTGACTGGCAGTATATAAATCCAAGTGAAAGATAATTTAGAATAATATATTTCATTTTGACATGCTGCTCAATGATCTTTTTTTGTTGCTTTAAGTTTTTTTATTTCATTGAGTGTTGAGCTTGACAATGACTACACGATAAAACTTTCCATAGCTATCCAACATGCTGTGCAGCATGCTTTAAAAGTAAGATATAGTGCCGTGAAAATTATTTGCCCCCTTCCTGAGTTCCATTATTAACAACATTTAAGAACAAAAACTCCCCAAAAACTTTATCACGCATATGAAAAGTTAATTGCCCCTTAGTCACTCAATGAACCAAATTAAATTGATAAAAGGTTTCAATTAGACTAGCCACACCCAAGATTGATTGCGGCCAGCCCATTTGAATCTAGACATCAGTTAAATACAACCTTTGCAGCAATGGGAAGTTCCCTCAAAACATCAACGAACAGCACACTATGACTCAATCAAAGGAAATTCCAGAAGATCTGAGCAAGTAAGTTGTTGAAATATATCAGTCAGGAAATGGTTACAAACCAGTCTCTCAAACTCTGGGACTCCAGCGAACCACCGTGAGAGCTATCATCTCTAAATGGAGAAAACATGGAGCAGTGGTAAATCAGCCCAGGAATGGCAGGCCCAGCAAAATTACTTGAAGAGTGCATAAAAAAACTCATCTGAGCAGTCACACAAGACCTCAGAAGAACATCTAAGGAGCTGCAGGCCTCTCTTAGTTTCAGTTAATGTCAGTGTTCATGATTCCACCATCAGAAAGACACTGGGCAAAAATGGTATGCATGGGAGAGTGGCAAGGTGAAAACCACTGCTAAGCAAGAGGATCATAAAGGCTCATCTAACATTTGCCAAAAAACACCTTGATCACCCCCCAAACTTCTGGGATAATGTTCTCTCTAATAATAAATCAAAAGTGGAACTGTTTTGGAAGACCTGGGTCTCATTACATCTGGCGTAACGATAATACAGCTTTCCGCAATAAGAACATCATGCCCACAGTCAAACATGGTGGTGGCAGTGTCATTGGGTGGGGCTGCTTTGCTGCTTCAGGGCCTGGATGACTTGCCATAATGGAGGGAAGGATGAATTCTACTCTCTACTAAAAAGTGCTAAAGGAGAATGTCCGGTCATCAGTCCATGATCTGAAGCTCAAGCATAACTGGTTTATGCAGCAGGACAACAATTTGAAGCATAAGACAAATCCACTTCTGAATGGCTGAAAAAAAAATAAAATTAAAACTTTGGAGTGGCCTAGTCAAAGTCCTGACCTGAACCCCATTGACATGTTTTGGCAGGATCTGAAAAGGGCTGTTCATAGTCAAAAACCCTCCAATGTGACTGAATTAAAACAATTTTGTAGGGAAGAGTGGGCCAGAATTTCTCCACAGCGACGCGAAAGACTGATGTCCTGTTATCAGAAGCGTTTGATTGCAGTTGTTGCTAGAGGTGACCCAGCCAACTATTAATCTTAGGGGGCAATTACTTTTTCACGACACTGTAGTTTCAGATCTGTAAATAGTTAAAATGTTTTGCCAACTTATTTATTCTGACTGATGTGTTAAAGAGGTTGGAGAGTATTGATGTGTGTTAAAAATAGGCCGTTTTAGTTGAACACCATGTATGGGATGTCTAGTTAGAATGATGAGATTAGCCTTTGTTCTAGCAGGAACAGGTGTTTCCTGGGTAAATCTAAAAGTACATTAATTCATTCTTGAAGACTTGGGCATTTCTAGTTTAATTAATATGGGACTTGGCTGCATTTCTCATTCTGGGTGTTTTCAATTTCCTGAACTACTATTAAGGAAGTGGGAGGAACATCACACGTCACTTCCAGAAACCCTTTACTAGGCCACTACAACACTATTGTGAGAGAAATGCTGCCGATTAAGTCATAATACAGAAGTAATGCTTAGAACCAGCTGGGTTTGAACATTAGATACTCTGTCTTGAAAGATAGGTACTTTTGCCAATGCATGCTATGCTTTAACACAAATTTTTGGAAGAGATGTTGAGGGAGAGGACAAAGGGACTGTCAAGGAATTTGTATTGTTCATATCTCACAAGTGGATCTGTACTTCAGCTATTAATTATTGTCTTTACAGGGACTGGGTTTGTGTTGCCATGTTTGTTGAATGTGTCAAGTTGAATCAATGGAGAAAATTGTACGCTGGAAATAAAAGAAATAATTACAGTAAATTATACAGCCTTGCTATGGGGTCAGAACTCTCAAAGAGCTGTGGAGGTGCTGGACACACTGAGCGGCCTGCCCTTCTTTTGCTGAAACAGGGTAACGCAAAAGCAATAAGCCACCGTTGGCCCACTGCGCTCCGAATAGATCAAGGTTCATTCAACCCCCATTAGCCATTATTCATGCGTGACATCCAGAGAATATGGCACCTGAGCTACAGAGTCTGCACTTCCAAGATATATGGTGAGAGCATTTCATATCATAGGTTATTTACCTCGTCCTTGGCTCTCATTCTTACTGATGTTGGTCATGTGACAGTTTGGAGTAGTTTCAGATCCTTCACAAACAAACACTCATACATTATAGTGACAGGGGTATGGCGACAGATCCATGGATCATGACACCCCTCCATTTTTCCCTTAAAACCTTGTCTTAGGATTTTGTTTTTTTTTTTTTGAAGAGTTGGCTTTTTTGCAAAATGTTTGATATAATTTTAGTATAAAATTGTATCACTCCTGCAACAAAAATTGTGCATGTTAACAATGCATCAAAAACTTAATTTAAAACATTTCCAGTCTTAATCCATCCGTACTACTTCATCTTCACTATTGCTAGACTGTTGTATAATGACCCATATAGAAAACCCGACACAAGACCTTAGAAACTATTTCTCACTTCAGTGTCAAAGTATAACTTTTAACAGTAATCTGTGGCTCAGAGAAATGAACTTCAATTCCCTTTCTTTTCAATTCATTGAGGACGTCAACCTTAAATTCTACAAGGAGGCAACTCATGAAAAACAGTGTTGAAATTTGAAGGTTTGCGATGACCAGAGTAGCCTCAGCAACTGTGAAGTGTTTGAAATGCCAAGATATCCTTTCTGTTGGCTGGAGGTCATTCGCTAATGTAACACATTGCATTATATTCTCTCTAAAAGCTACGGCAACAATTTAATTTATTTTCATTCCGGCTGTCTCAGCTCTCAAACTAAAGACAAACAGACACCCATCTGCCCAACACAAGAACCTTACATGAGGTAACACTAGAAATGAAACCTCAATGAACCCTGAAGGAATTTAATCCATTTGTTGACGTGAATCACATCACAAACATTGCGCCATCCTTATCGAAGCGGGTTTTGGGGTCGGTGCTCATTCGCCCAAACAACGGCTGCATTACGGAACCTCGAGTTCTGCTAATACATGTGACCCGTCATGTATTTTAATTTTAGAAATCTATCAAATCTTTCATGTGAAGATTTTAATTGGTGTGACAAATGTTTTTGAAAATTAAATAGATTCAGTTTTGTTAAATGCTTTCCACTTGAATCTGTGACAGGAGAATGTTAACAACAGTATGTTTGCCTTTACTGATCTTTGCTTAATCAGGCATTTAAAATCATGCTCTAAACAATGTGTATATATAATGTATATGTAATGTAGATTTATATATATATATAAAATCACAAAATATTTATGTACTTCTGCGTACAGCTAATTAACATTTAAAAATAGATTAAATGTCATTACCTCCATATATTGTATAGTGTATATTTTTAAGTAAAGTTATATTAGTTCATATGTGACTCACATATGTGAGTCACATAATTACAGTAGATAAGGGTTATCACAATAATGAGTTCAGCACATATTTTAAATTTAGTAATAAGATTAAGTTTCTTTAATGGTAAAAGCATTTTCTCCACTGTTTTTTGCCAGAGCTAAATTTGTAGTAATACGCTTTTACAGCAATAATGATCTGCCCTGCTAAGTCATTGTTCATTTCAGATTGAATGTACAGTGATATCTGATTTCCATACCACAAAGCAAAATATTTTGAGTTTTACCTTAAATCATTTTATGTAATGTGCATATTATTTTATGTATTAACAATTTATATCATCAGACGTATTAAAAATTCAGATTCATAGCTCTAGTCACTTCTGGCTAACCCTAAACCTTCTGGGACTAGAACTTAGCTCGTACTTCTTTTCATTCCAAGTAATTTTAATTGCGTGTGGAACCTCCCCACCAATACTGTCCTGACATACAGTATATCAGATCTGTTGTAAGCTTGCAGATTTCTATAATGAATGATAATCAAGTTCTGCACTTCTAAACTGAGACACCTAACCCGTGTCTCTGCAGCAACACAAACATCACAGCATGTTTATTTAAGTTTGCCTATTGAAAATATTACAGCTGAAGGCAAATTCAGTTTCCACGTTGCTCACAATTGATGGTATGGGAGCTCTTAAAGGGGATTCTGTGATACCTGTGGTTTGGACTTTTACGCAGGAACAGAGGGGAGTGTCAAATGCAAAATATCAGCATATGACCCTGATTTTGTACAAAACTAGTTGAATGTACCCATTTCCATATAGACAGCTTTTTAGAGTCCCCAGTTGTGCAGATCAGCCACCCACGATTCTCTCCACATTTATTAATTTCAGTTGTCTGCAGTGGTAAACAATAACCACACTGGGAATAAGGCTGGTTAAAAGTATCTCTGTCAGACTAACAGCGACATGTTAGACTGAAGTATGATTGAATTAGCTTGAGTTGCGTTGAAGGTCAGGGTGACACGGTAGCTGATTATATAAAATTTTAATTTATTATGTATTTGTACTTTAAATGTTTATGCCTTTTATTTTTAATGTCTGCTGTATCTTTTGGATGTATCACTTTGGGAGTTGCAAAATGCATTTCATTGTACTTACATACAATGCCAACAAAGGCATTCTATTTTACGACTGTGTAGCACTGTTACCTCCTCTCTGCGAGGAGTGTATGTGCTCAGTGTCAGCTGACTCACCCTCCGCAGTCCAAACACATGCAGTGAGTCGAAGTTGCCCATAGTGTAGAATTGTGAGTGTATATATCCCATGTGATGGACTGGCATCCCTTCCTCGATGTACCACAGGCTTATGCTGCTAAGGGAAAATATGGTAGGGTTGATTTCAATCTGCTGAATGTCCTCTGCTATTACAAACACATTTTAGTTAAGGCAACTCACCTTCCTGAAACATGCATGGTAGAGCACCTTTTTACTATAGGTGTCTCCATCATGCATTGGTCAAATAGATCAATTAAATGTTATCTTTTTATACTTTGGCTGAAATGTTATGACAGTGTTTCAGTGTTACATTAACTTTCACAAGGGAATGAAAAAGAAAAACAGGAATACATTCCAAAACTCCACACGATATTAGTAGAAACTAAAAATTATTCCATATCTTCAAAAAAGTAATTGAGCAGTACAGCTGGAAAACGGGGTCTACAAAAAGTATAAATACAGAAGGTAATTGTAATTAGCATGGAAAAATGGCCATGGTCAAAGCGACTAGGGCTGAGTCGGTATGGTTTTGGAGATCAGACTGTTAAAAGCAGAGTGGGCAGATGCTGACACCCGTCTCAGGAATAAGGCTATCCGTTCATTACACACTGCTGCAGGCCAACTGTCTTTCTATGAATGATAAGCTCTTTCAGGTAGGTCCATGTTGAATTAAGCGGCACATAGCATCTATGGGGTATTTACTGATCTTTATCATGACCTTATTCTCAGTCTACAATGAAACTTCCTTTCCTGAATGAAAAGTTATGATAGTACTTTCAGATTTGGTTCAGTGTACTGTGCTGTAAAGTCTAGCAGTGAGAATGACAAACACTGCCCCCGTCTTAAAGTTGTCTACAAAGCTCTTTTCAGTCACTAAGGCAAGAACTTTGGTAGACAGGCTACTATTTTGTCAAAAGCCAGATTAATTGGACCAATATGGTTTTGATTACAGTAATAATCCCTTGGAAGACAGGTCACTCTAGTAATTTAAAACATACTGAGAAGCCAATATGAGATGAAATATGATGCTGTGATTAAAAAAAACGCTTAATCTGATGACCAGTTCTATCAATATTTTGACTTGACCCCATATGACACCATAATGCTCCACTCTTAATCCTTTGACATTTTTTTGAAGCATACTCATCACTGTCATGAGCTTCCAGGCCTGGATGGAGAGAGAAGTTCAGTGGCAAGGATGCAAATGCAAATTGGGTCTTTTAATAATCAAAAAAAGGAACAAATGAACCAGCAGGCGCTATCCTGAATAGGGGCTAAATCATATCCCTGCAGAGAGGCTAGGGACTGACACAGGAACCATGGACAAAAACAACTAACATGACAACTGACAAGAAACTCACCTAGGATCAAAAAACACTTAATGGCAAACAAAGGCAGGACAAAGACTTTTATAGGAAGTGAAGACAGGTGAAACACATGAGGGCATGATATTTGACAATTATACCATTGGTGCCGTTGAGTTCTGAAATCTGATTTGTCAGGAGACTGTTGATTAATTTTCTATAACCGCACATGTAGTGCTGGCCAGGTGAATCACAGTGCTAAATCAATGCGCTCTTATGATCTTTAATTGTAATGGATGTTGAGGAAATTGCTCCAAAATACCTCTTGTCAGAACTGAGCCTACAGAGCAAGAAAATAATGTCTGAAATTGTGCACAGGTGTGAAACCAGTCTCCCAAGCTACTGGACTCCTGCAGTCAGCAACGTTGGATGATTTCCGAAAGAGACTGCGACAACAATGGCCAACGAAAGCATTACTAGATCGAGCCCAGATCCCAAGCTCAATGCATCAAACATTTGACATTCAGTTTTCTATGTCTACCTTCACTATAAATGGAAACATCCACTTCAATGTCAATATTCCCAAGTAGTTGTAGTTTTTTGCTATGCCTACATTTGTGGCCTGTTTGGCAGAGCTACAGCAAAAATAAATGAAATAATAACTGGAAAATGTCAAAATCTTTGTCTTCAATAATAACAATAATAACAACAACAACAACAATACTAATAATAGGTCTTTGGGCTGAGCAGCATACAATTTTTGAATTAATGATGGTGGTTTAGGTCGTATCTAAGCAAAATGTTTCATCATTGAGGGAAGAAACCACTTCCAATAATAAATATGGATTTGTCTTGTAAACACAAAAATAATGCCTTCAGGTATAAACCAAACCAAGAAAGCAACTGTGGTTACCATGGTATAAGCTAGTTAATGCACTTCAAGCCATGCATTAAACGTTTTTGACCACACTCCGCGGTGGCAACCACACTCCAATTCTCATCAAGCAGCCCTTCGCCTTCGCTGCCATGCATCTAAAATGTATAATGCATGCTTTGTAGTGCATTAACCCTAACTTAGGAAACATAATTGGGAAACAGAATGGGTCAACACAAAACTCCAGTCAGGACTTTGGGGATTGGGAATGATGAAACCCAGGCGCTGCTGTAGACATACATTCTAGACAGTCTTTGCTAAGCTTAAGGTCAAGATTTGATTCTGTTGAGTGTCCAAAATTCATTTAAACATTTGGAGTTAAATTTTGGGAACTATTTGTTGGATTTTTTGTTTTCTCTGTCTGAGTTCTCAAACACGGCACCACTAAAGGTTAATTTCAAATAAACCAGCCTTTAAGCATTAGATCTTTTATCAGTCCTTCTATCTTCAGAGTACTTATATAGAACATGGCTGTGGGAACATTTTAAATACTTTTGTTGTATGTACCGATGGATGTTTTATTGGAATATTTCCGGTAAATCACATTTTTGCATTCCTGACCACTGATGGGCCTTGACCTGATCTATTAGTATTTGGGTTATGGGATCATGTCCTTAATTACTGGTGCACTGATCTGATAATGGTACATGGGAGAGTGGTCCTAGTGCCATTACTTTGTTTGCAGTACTCTGTCGGTCTCTGCCTTTTCTAATTGAAGTCCAAAATTTACATTTCTGATTTCCTTAAGAGCTATCTCAAAATTCTCAGTTAGATCCATCCATCCATCCATCCATCCATCCATCCATCCATCCATCCATCCATCCACTAATTTTCAATAACTGTTACTCTAGTTTGGGCAATGGAGAGTCAGACCTTATCTGAGTAGGTTAAGGTTTACAGTGGGCACATTGTAGACTAAACACTAGTCTACTGTCGGGCTCCCACAACACACACAAAGCTCTACTTATATTTACAGTAGACATAATTTTAAACGAACTGTATGCATTTGGGTGGGGCACAGATCTGGGACCAGATCAGAACCTACAACCTCAGAGGTATGAGGCAATAACACAATAACAATAAAATAGTTTATAATGAGATGCCAAGTACTCAAATGCATTATGTGGATTGTTTTAAAAATCACATTCTATAATCACATCCTTTCTGAATACACATTTAATTAAACAGCTCCATAAGGCTATAAACAAACTTTATGCAATAGGTTTATTTTAAAGAGAACATTTAAAATATGGCTCCCAATAAATGTCTAAATTAAATATTTTATATATTATTTACGTTTTCAATCTAGTTCAGTGTTCTTGAAAATGGAGGGTAATGGAGGGAAATTGTGGTGAGATATCAGCTAATCCAAGCCCCTCAAGTTAAACGAGGCCGCCTTCTGTCCATTTTCCTACTTGAACAAGCTCCTGTTTCTCTCAGCTTCACTGCTGCTGTTGTATAATTTACAAGTAGATGGTTATTAATGTTTTATTTGAAGCACCTAGAGCAAAAATTCATTTAAACCCATTTTGATCACAGCACAGAAAATAAGCAGCTTCTGCCGAGCATGCACCGTTTCCTCTGACAGCAAGTGCCATTTTGTACAGTACACACTGAGTTTTTATGTGCCATTACCATGTGACTGAGCTAAAGGTAGAAACTAGTGCAGATGACAGCTGAGGCTCCTACTTCATAAATAATTGGCCTAGCTATACCACATGTATGAGATTTGCACTGCTTGTCTGTACATATGGATTACCTGTGCATAGGACAAAAATCCACCTGCAGTGTCCCTTCTTGTGTGTTTTTTTTTTAAATAAATGTTTATAAAATGCTATGAAGAATCAAGAGGTATCAAAGATAACATTACATCGTAGTATTACCTCGGTCACCATGTGTTTGAAGAGCGTTTATGTGTGATTCGGTCAAGTTCACAAGCTACTGTGACATACATATTTATAGATGAAATCCACTCGAGATTACCGTACAATGAGTGAATATTGCATAGCAAAGATGGGTTTGCCGGGCCGTAAACTTATTCAGTATGACATTATGACCTATCTTGGTTTTTAGGTGGACATCACACTTTGATCAGTTGACCCAAAGACTATCAGAAGGCGGACAAAATGTGTTATATTGATTACAACTGATAACGAGAAGCTGGGCTAAAGGAGGTTGAAAATTAATGACATTTGATCTGCCGAGGGCACAATATTCATAATTCAACATGAAGAAGATCTAAATACACTTTAAAGGCGAGCACAAGTTAAGTAACAAATTACTCGAAAAATGCCATCTATACAGTCACCGGAAATCTACATAGACTTGGTAGCACCTAATAATAATTATGCTAAAACCATTAGATGACGTTGATTACATTGAATAAATTGATTAAATGACGTAGTGCTGACTTTGTAATATTCAAATAGAAAATGAAATGTCTGCTCATTTTGAAAGCTATTACCAAAAAAAAAAAAAACAGATTCAGTTATTTGAAGGTCTGGACGAAACAGAATAAAAGTTTACTTTTACTTGTTCTATTCTCACACATGCTGAGAATAAGTTTAAAAAAATTGGCTCAGTTTTGGAGAGCAGCTATTAAAAAATTGATGTTAAGAAGCCCAAACACTTTCTATCTTGAATAACACCAAGGAAGTTACTTCATATACTGTATAAACAATCTCATTTTTAACAGTGTAATTATTTTGAAAAGGAATTCAAGCACGGATCTCCAGGGATGTATTTTTCTCAAAATGACTACTGTAAAGGAGTTTAATCCTTTACTGAGATTGCGGCTTATTGAAAAAAGGTGTTTTATCTTTCTCACAGATAACATGAAGTTATAACAATAAGTCTCATAAGATTGTCCTACAATGTAACTACGACCGCGTTCGTACCTGTACTGATAATTTTAGTTTATCTTTTGAACTGCATTTAATGGAACGCATTATATTTACATTTTTCTGTTTATTATTTTTCATTTCATATCCGTTTCATTCCTTTTTCGTAAAACTCATGTCCTTTATTTCTTTGTGACATTTATGATGCATAGCCCTGTTATATACCATTGCAGTATTGACCTTTTAAATTCAGGAAGGTACGTATATCGACACTTTTGTGAGTTAACTCCGAGATCCTGAAATCTGATCTTTTGCATTGTGCTCGACTTCCCTATGATACCGGCGATGAAGGTTGTAGACATTGTGGCATTTTCAGTGCTGTAAGATCTGAAGAATCGATGAATGACCTACACATTTTATGCAGGAACCAATGACCTAAAATGTACTGTGGCTGGCAAAAGTATGCAACCCCTTTTAAATGATCAGATTTGCCTGAACTACAAAAAATGCATTCACATATTCTGCCTGTCAATATTTTTTATTGCAAACTCATGATTAGCAATGGTAAATTTTCAAAGTCGGCATCAATTACTTGTCAGCAAATCAACAGAAAAACACTGCTTGCATAAATATCCTACCCCTACACTTCAGTATTAGCTAGGATCACTTTCTGCTGCAATAACAGCTACTTATCAAAAAGATTCTGAGCGACCAGCTGTTACTGTTCAGGAGTGATTGTTTCCCATTCCGCATGGCAGACTTGCTCTAGGTCCTTCAAGTTGTTTTGGATGTCCCTTGTTGTTCACCCGGTAGCTCCATCCAATCTCTCTTCAGTTTTGACAAGACACCTATTTTCTGAAGATGAGAAGAACCTCCACTGCATGATGCTGTCACCACCAAACTTTAACGTAAGTGTGGCAGAGCGGTCAGGGCTTCACATCAACTTTATACGCCTGACTATGCCATCCAGGGAATTTCATCTATGGAAATATCCACCCCTACATAGGCAAACATCATGCAGATTCTCATGCCCAGTAAAAGTCAGAGACATGGTTCTAAACCATTACAGTTTATTTAACATAGTATTTAACATTATCATCCAATACATTAGCTATCTGCTAACAATACCCAGATATAAAATTGCTGAAGATAAATTCAAGGCTTTCTAGCCCACAAGTCAACTAGCCCCTTAAGAAACACTCAAGAAAAAGATCAAAGTCACACACACACATGCTGACATGTTCAATCACTCTGGCATCACACATGGTGACCTATACTGCACACTGTGAAGGGACCACCAGCATGGGTTAAAGGTACCTGCAGCCTAAACCCTCTGTCCTGTAAAATATAGGATAGAACTGGATAGGTCAGCACCACCAATATGACCACTTATTAAATGAATCCCCCACCCCCCCTCCCACAAACAGGGACAGATATCGCAACACCGTAGGAGCACAATGCAACTCTCCGCCCTATAGCAAGTACTTCCTGTCACACCCCCACCAGATCAGCCACGTTCATACCATTCTTCCTCATCCCCGAAGTACTGATTCTGAATAACTGTGCATGACCCTGGATCGCTTCTCGTGTTTTGCCCCAACTTTGCCCTTCATCTTAGATTTCTTGACTGATTGATCTGACCACCTGGTTTCTTGCTATTGTTCTGTCCCTTGACCATGCTATTTGTATTTCCCTTTTTGGCTGACAACTTCCCAAGCTGCCAAAAAATAAACAAGAGCAAACTGAACTTGGATCCTAGAGTGTTTATTACACTTCCACCTTCTCACTTTTAATCCAAAACTGCTTACTGGGATGTCCCACCTCTTGGCTTGTTTTTGTACCATATTCTTAATTTGATATTCAAGTATTATAAATATATCTTGTTTGGAATGCTGCTTTGTTGGTATGAACTTTCCTTCAGGCTGACAGTCTTGCCAATGACAGTGAAATAGTGAAACTGGGTGGGGGTGATTATCACAGGACAATTCTAAAACAATTGTATCCTTATGCGGGCAGTGTTTTCCATGTCTGTTTTCTCCACCTTTCATCTAGAGCTTCCAAGAACACAGGGGTTGGATGCATACGCAAACAGCATTTTTCGGTTTTTGATTTTCTTTGAAAAATTTGCTGATTCTTAATTGATTTCGACTTTGTATCATGACAATGACTGCACTTATCATGGTCTTTGGAATTGTCATTTTGCAGTGACATTCTGTTAAAAAGAAATAAAAGAAAAAATAAACTGTCATTAATGCTTTAATACAAACTCTATAAGCAGATAAGAAACGATTTTGCTTGACAGCAATCTGAAAAGGAAATCATTCTTAGCAAACCAGAAGTGGGATATAATTACCATTGTTAGCCCACAATATCTTATTGCAAAGAAAAACATTAAGAAAGGACAAATACTACTTAAAAAAACAAGGCAAATGAAAAACCTTGCAGTGCTGAATTTCAAATCCTAATGTTTTAATAAAAAATTGCAAATTATAAATATTAGTACATTTTAAATTTGTGTGCTACATGCATAATGTGTGATACATTTTTTGAAAAATGTTTTCTTTTTGACACTTGACAATAATCCATGCTCCTTCTGATTATCCTGGTCAAAACCAGGAGCCTAATGCAGGTAGCAGAAGCATGTCATGTACCCTGGGTAAGAGGCTAGTCCATTGCAGGGCACACACACATAAACAGTGACACACACAGGCATACTCTGTAGGCATTTTGGAGATGCCAATTAGCCCAATGACATGTCTGTGCACTGTCGGAGGAAACTGACACCTGGAGAACACACAAACTGCACTCAAACATAGGAGAGGTGGATTCGAACCCTCAACCCTGGAGTGGTGAGGCAATCACTGAACTACCCTACATTGTGATTATAATAATTACCTTGATTTTATTATATATGTGTTAATTGTTTTGAGAAAATATCGTTATATTAAATTTATTACAAAACATGAATTAAATAGTTTGATTTTTAAATTGTTTGTTAAATGTTTTAATTAAAGATAAAAACAAAGTTTAGGATATTACATAAAAGATATAATTTTCAGTCTCAGTTCTCCCTATACTGTTCCATTCTGCAAACATTGTGTTCATTGAAATCCTGCAGAGTGCTTCACCGATCTTTGATGGGGTTCCTCAGTTTTACACAGACAAATGAAACATACAGCCTAGAGGGAATTCAGCTTCCATGAGCTCTATGATTTTAAAATGTCCTGGATATCGACAAGAAAATTATACATTAATTATTGCAATAAATTACTATGTCCTGTGGCTTATGAAGCCTAGGCATATTTAAATTGCTGATCTATGTAGTGCATCATGGTAACTCAGCAATTTTATATCGCTTTATTAGTTATGTTTGTTATGTTTTGTACCTCAATATAAAATGTCTATTAAAAGTGCAAAAGAAAGTGTAACAAAATTATTAATTAATATGCCCTTGTTAAGTTTTGCTGAAGTAAGGCCGGTGTATTTTCGGTATGATTTATACTACATGCACATGTATGCTTAAAAACGGTGGTGAGCAAAAAAAGGCCCGTTTCAGTTTGACATCTCCAGCGCGTCAAAACCTTTTCTCTGTGCTGTGCTAGTACGCTAAGTCCGTCCTAATCAGCAGATCGGACACAACTCGACGTTAACTGTGCACCTCTGGGACTGTCCCCTTTTTAGCTTACCGCAGATCTGAGCTCGAACTGGTGTTGATGTGAAGCCTAACAGAGGGATAATTAATCTTCAGAATAAATATAGAACCAGCACTGAGCACCTTGGGTGGCCTAGGTGCTCCTGGCAACAAGGCCGTATTTTTTTTTTTCCTTCCCTTTTTCTGAATAAGCACAACCTTGAAAGACCATCTGTGATCAATAGTAGGAAAACAGGATTTGTTTTGGCCGACATTTGGCTTTGCTAGAACATTGCTGATAGCTGCAGATAAAATCACCCAGGGACAATTTATATAGACTGCATGCGCTAGCTGTATTTCTGAAGTCCTGCTAATTCATCTTTTTGGATACCCCGTTTTTGCTGTTGGTTTATGTGATTGACCCTCCTCATGTAGTTACATTACCACCTCTAGGTGGTTGGTATGCAAGCCATAACTGTAGCACGATGCTCCTGGGTAATCGGTCACCATTGGGACTTCGCACCAAGTGACCAATGGAAAAACTGTGGGCAAAAGCTGAGAACAAGCAGCTATATGTGTGAGGGCAACCAGTATATATAATTATGTAAATAAGTGATAACACTAAGTTTTTAATCCGCTTAAACAGAGTCAAGAACCCCAGCCAAACAAGAACATGCGAGTTCCTCACAACTTATTTATGACAAATTATGATGACACACTCCATATTGGAAGTCTTTTCACCTGTCATGGGTTATTTTAGTTTTTTCGTTGCTCAGTTGGAAGAACCAATAGAATATTTGATTGGCAATATTAATATTAATTTCCCCAAATCGATACTTACGAAAAGCCCCGCATGTTGAAATTACAGCTGTGCAAGTGTTGACTAAGTATACATCTTCTCAGGTGCAACATTCATTTTCACTTCTGATAAAAAAAAAAAAAAAAAAACAACTATTCAAACTCTGGAAAGTTAAAATTGGATTTTTGGGGAAAAGAAATCTTCAAGTCCTGTCAAAGATTTTCATCAGATTTCATGTCTAAATTGTGACCTGCTCACTTTAATGTATTGTCTGCATTATGCCAGCTTTCATCTCAGAAATCAGTCTTTCTTTTCCATGTGAACCTAATTTCTGAGGGACCGATGTAACTGCTGACATCTAAAAATTTTTCCAGTCTCGTTGCTTTTCATAGCCTTACTGACTCGCTAGTTGTAACATTAGTGCCTGGGTGCCAGTGTTTCCAGTGCCTGAAGTACTGTCTTGGATTTTGTGTTCACCTGTCACATTTCCCTACCAAGTTTCCTAATTACCAAATATTATGCCCTGATTGCCCTCATGTGTTCCACTGTTGTTCTCTCCCTATATAAGTCAGTGTCTTGCCGTTATTTGCTGTTGAGTGATTATTGCCAAGTTCCCAGCCTTGTCTAAGTTCCCCTTCAGTATTCCTGTGATTTGCTTTGTTCCCTTGTCTTTTGGGTCCCTGTTTCCTGTGTCAGTCCCTAGCCTCCCTGTCTGTTTGTAGGTTTGTCCCCTGTTCACGGCAATGCCTGGTGGTTCCTTTGTTCCTTAGTCTGCCAATTAAAGTTACCTATTCACATGTGGATCCCTGCCTAGGATCCTTTTTGTCTGTCGGGGCTTGGAGGCCCATGACACTAGTAGCTGCTCAGTTTGAGAAAACATTTTCTCTATGGTATAGTTAGATTTGAACTTGATCAGAACATTTTCCGTAGAACATTTAAAATCTTTATAATCTTTTTATATGTCTCCTTCGATCTTGTTTTCAATAACAGCTCTTCGAGTGTACTGGCAAGCTGTCTCTCCCTGCCCACAGACCCCATTCAATTTGTCGTGCGAATTCTGAGGGATATTATTTCTACCTGAACTTAGTTAGTTGTGTCAAGAGAACAGGGATGATCCTGGTAGTATACTGTATATAAGAATTTATGTTTTAATTTATTTTTCTTTGCACATTAGTTTGTAGGAAGCAGAAATAAAAGGTTGGTAACACATAAAGTGAAATTAGCAGGGATACCTCCAAGGATAAAGAACCAGATGGTAATTAAAAGCAAATGAAAAGTTTGTCCTGAAAAATGGGAAGGATTTGACACTATAGTAGAAGGTGAATTCAACAAACATACGTTTAATGTAAACACAACGATTTTAACAATCTATACACAGAAAAGTACCTACATATAAGTCTCTACACATGCATTTGACTTTGTTTCACCTATATAAAGGATTTCATATGGGGTGTAATTCTGTTTAACAGGGTATTTAAGAATTGTAAAGAGTATTGATTGGCTAATCCTGTCCTATGTGACCAATGAATTGCTTACTGCTTCCACAAATAATACATTTTACCTGTCCTCAATCTCTAATGTAGAATACTGGTTGCAATAAATTATCAATGCTCGTGAAATGTGTCTGTTTGGCACCAGGCATTGACTGAAAAATCTGATCTGCTGATAGAAAATGGGGTTGAAGGTGTAACCATTTTAACCTGTCCTCATTTATCATCAATCTTTACACACAACTTTTTGTAGAGAGGCAGGATTTTTTTAGAATTTGTGAGACTGAATCTATACAGATTAAATATGGACATTTTCATAGTCATGGTTCGCTTTCCTAAAAAGAGCTTTTTGTCAGAATATCTTCGCTTGTCTCCATTTTTGTGTCAGGAGGAGGCATTTCAATTTTTTTTAAAAAATTAACTGCTTTATTTTTTAAAAAGTATTCAAAGGTAAATACTGAAAGTGAAATGGTCCATATAAAATTTGTACTTATTAAGGAATGATGAGGATGGGCATGTGTTTATGTGTGTGTCAGTGTGTGTATGTGACTGTTTTCAAATTCACATTCTTTCCTTTCATTCTGAAAGTAAGTGGGAAGCCATTACTATTGAATATCTTAATATGCGCTTTTAGCTAATAGGAAGCTGACTGGCAGCTATTTCAAGATTAACAAACAAAGAGTTGGAACGGAGAAACAATTTCACCACGGATCTTTAATTAAACAATACTTAAGAACAAAAACACAACAGAATCTTATTTATGATAGAATAAAAACCGATGCAAAATAGCATTTTAATTTATCATAAGCATGGGTTGACATTCATTTCCATTAATCACAACTGTAGCATTACTATTAAAGCTTGAACAATTGTGTGCTTGAACAATGGTGCAGAGAATGGTTGAAATTGCTAGTCATCATCAAAGTAAATTAATAAAGAGGGTACTTTGGAAAAGCTATATACATTTGTCTCTGTAAATTACTTTCAGAAGCACATACGTATGTTAAATTATCTACTTTTCATGGTTTCCTGTACCACCGCATACAGTATGTTAACTGTTTAATGCAAAAACTCATTACTAATTATCCTACTGCATTTTTGTGTTGGTTGAGATTTTGTATTTTGATTGCTGTGAATTTGTGACCTGAGCTGTTATATTTTGCCATGAATCTCATTGCAGAATTATTATATGAGAACTCTTGTTGTGCATTGGTAGTAAAGTTCATAGGGCATGACTCTGATTTCTGATGTTTGGATTAATGACCTTGAAAAGTAAATGAGTAGCGATGAACACCCAGGTAGTAGACTGCCTCATTACTGTCTTTTGAATACAGAAAAGCTACATAACTGATTTATTTGTTAAAGATAATTGATATGTAGAGCTGGGTATACGTCTATGAGATTGTTGATATATAGAATGATTGCAGAGGGGCACAATGTAGCTGTTAAAATTCCAGCATTCAGCCACGAGTGGTGTTGAGGCAACTTAAGTTGCCAAGACTGAAATGTGGTGACACACTTAAACCATTTGTAAGTGTGATAACTCTTCACAGACAGGTGACTAAAACTATGCATTAAAATTGGATCATCGTGGCTTACAAAATACTTTCATAGTGAGATTTTACAGCTAATGTCATGACTGCATTCTGTTTACAGTCACTCTACTAATTTTATTCACATCGTCATTTTTTAAATTTCCATAGGGACATGGTCAAAAAAAATTCTCTCATGGTATTTTGCGCCCCTCTCCAAATATGATATATTAAACAGTAATAGCAAAATAATTCAGCATCAAAAACAGAAATGCTTCATTTGGCACAAATATCAGCTAAGCTCTAAACATACAGCATGTTCTACACAAAACATGCAAATCTTTTTAATGACCAGCTGAAACATACAAATAGAATATATTTAAAAGCGACTAAGTATAGCATTATTGTCTTATTTGATCATTAGTCTACTTTCAAGCATATTCAGAAAATTTTCAACTCTTCCCTAATTAAATGAAGGAAAAAATCGCATTGTGTAAATTATCACAGTATTGAAGATTTAATTGATTTCTTTTTTTTTTTTTTTACAAATGTGTGGTCCTTAGGAAAAGATGATGCATAGATAGAGACATACTAAATAAACGTAATACTTAAAAACATCAATACACAATATATTTATATATTTGTATGTTTGATCTGTGATGGGTTGGCCTCTTGTTGTCCAGGGTGTTCCCTTAGCTGCCTGGGAAAAGCTCCAGCCCCCCCCAACATCACTAGGTCTGGAAAAAATGGAAGAATGGACATTTCTTTGATGTTGCAGCTTTTATTGAGGTACGATGAACATTTGAAGTATTATTTAATAAACTGTGACTTACACATCTAACAAGCACACAATTATGTGTTTGTTTTCAAAATCTCTTCAGGCAGTATAGGTATTGCATGATGTTTCATCATTATCTCTCAGTGAAATGGTGCATTGTTTTTTATTGCTAGTATGCTGATATAAAAAAGTAAAAAAAAAATCATTTTTTCATTTATTTCTGATTCATAATAGAGATATAAATTTATTGTTATGCTCATTTGACTTTAATAATTGAGCACCGTTTTTTCAATTGAAAATTACAGTCATACTTTTCTGGTTAATTAGCGTCAAAAGGAAGGCACAAATCTCATCAAATGGCTGTTTACACCTGATTAACAATGGTCCATTTGGAGTTATTAGCATGTCTGCTTGGAAAAAAATAACTAGCATTTCCAAATGATTTTAGCTAGGAAATTTAAAACATAAAAACTTAAAGTGAAAGATTCAAACATGCTAAGCTGTCTGGGATAGGCTCAAGCCCCCCCCCCCCCAGGGCCAAGAACGGGATGAAGCGATTCAGAAAATATATGGATGGATGGAATTTTCTTTATTTTGTCCCATACAGGAAATGGTGGTGTGTTGACTAGACTGGTTTTTACTTTTAATCAAATGAAAATCAAAAGCACAAATTTAACACAGTTTTGTTTTGTGATTTTTAGGCTCTTACACACATAGAGAGGAAGAACGTAGCCCAGGGGTGTGCAAAAGAAAAGATTACAGTGTAATGTGTGATGCAGACGTACAGGGTTGTGACTTGATGCGTTCTTTATTGTTTTTTTCTTTTTTTTACGACATTTGGGATGTGTTTCTCTCGCTCCCATATGTTGAAAAATAGAATATTAAAAACAGAACGGAATATTAAAAGCAATCAAAATGAATTAATCTAGTTATGCTCAAAGCCAGCTGAAAAATCAGTTTTGACTGTTTTTATCTGGCTAGCTCCCTGGCACTGTGATTTCATCCACATTGTACTCGTGATCACGGTGTCTTTCCCTGTAGAATTTACTGATAGGCCAGATTTATTATTTAACCACTTTTCTCACATGCTTTCAAGAAAAGCTAATGGATGTAGCTCTTCAATCATTTTTTGACACCCCAGACATCTCGACTATGCATTTTTATCCAGTATATGTGAATTCAGTCAAATTCCTATTTTGATCCTGCATGTCATGCTTTGGGCTTCAGCCTCTTTCCTGGGTGCCGTTAAGTGCCTCAGGATATGTTATGTATCTGACACTGTACAGGTAGAATGAGAATTGTCTTTTGCACCCCCCCCCCCCCCAGAGATAACCCTGCAATTTGTTTCGGATTACCGATACGACATACAGAAATCAATGATTATAAACACGCTTGACTATCCAGCTGACCGCAGCCTAGAACAGCACTTTGTGGCAACACGGTTCTCAAATTGAACCGTGGGAATGTAGACTTTTAAGCAGAGAGAGCGAAGTACTACAGAAAGCTCAAATCGGTTTGTCTCCAAAACTCTTTGAAGGAAACAACTGGTAATTCTTCATCCTGCAGCTCAGAACACGTTGCCTGGAGCATGCTTTCTCTTACTGCTTTTTTTTGGGAAATAAAATCAATTTTTAACAAAATACTGCACTTGTATACCTCAAAGCTAAAAGAAGTCTCCTTTATGACCTTAAGGCTCCCTACCTTACCAATAGTCAAAAATGTCAGCTAACAAAATTAAATGTCATATTTAATCATACTTGTATAATTTTGCAGCTATGTAAACCATTTGATTTGACAAAAGGCAGATAGAATACTCAGTCTGCATTAAATGCCTTAGGTGTAGTATGGTTCTGTTAACCTTGTCAAGATAATTTATATTTGCAATGTTAGTTTATGTATATTTAATATTATAGTATATCATACACACTATTACATTAAATATGAAAACAAAATCAGTCATCATCTCAGTTTAGTATAGATCGTAACCTTGAAATAATTCCTTTATTTTTACAGTGGCGTTTGCGTTCTTGTTTCCTAGGGTATACAGTGGCCTTTTGTGTTTTAATGTCTAAGATGAAATGCGACACACCTCTCCCTTCCTTCTCTCTCCTCTTCACTCCGTCTCCAAAGGAAGGTGAATTACAAGAACAATTCACAGTTCTTCCTCAAAAAGGTGGATAATTGATTCAAATTGTTAATCATTTTTAATATTCATCCTGATTAAGGCTGTCACCACAGCACTAGTGTATCTTCTGTAATGTGGAATAAACGAGAAGCTGCCGTTTGTTCCACTTTCAGCAGAGTAATGCTTTCATCAACCTCAGCTAAGCCAAGTTCATGCCAGAGAGACAAGGGATGGGAAGATTTAAAATGCGGACAAGAAAAACTTATAGATAGGGGAGGCAGGTGTGTCTGGACTTGAAAGGTAATGAAATCATTTGTCTCCCAGGGAAAGCCACTAGTCACATTGTTCAAGAAGCCATCGACAGTTTTGAAAGTGCTAAGGTCTTAACTCTTTATTGTCCATATGCATTTATTAATGTATTTACTATATTCAGTGGTTTGCAAAGCTGCACTGAGGATAAATGATTTTGCAAAATTTCATACACTTTGTAGCATATAAAAGAAAATGTCAAATCATTGTTTTCAATCTTAAAAATCAATATTCAGGCCTAGTAAATTTAAAAAAGTTTGGCTATATATATATAGCTAGTAAGCATCATATATATATTTATATATATATATATATGATGTCACAATCCCTGACTTTTCCATGTGATTTTTTTTGGGACTGTCACTTTAATTGCCCACTTTGAGACTTACAGGTCTTCACAAAGTTTTTCTTGTGTAATCTTTGTGCGACCGACCATTGAAACACAGAGTAGTTTTACTTTTTCAAAATTCTCAGTGACTTTCCTTGGGGACATTTAATAACTGAATCCGAGTTCAAGCACATAATATGAATGCTGAATATTCTAGGATTAAGACGACTAGGGCCTTATTAGCTTGGGACTTATTATAACCAAGTATGAATAAAACAGCTCTGTAAGCAAAGCACTTTAACACATGACTTAATATAATCGCTTAATAAGCCTCACCTTTGCTTTGTTTATATGCATATTTCATTTTTTTTTACTTTAAGATGATCAATAATTTATGGCATGCAGGCTATGCTTTACTGTATAAATCTAATTTGCATGTACATTGCAGAAATTAATGGAAGTATCCATATCAATAATTAATAGTGGCCTTTTTAAATAGTTTGGGGAAGGATGCTGGGATCATCAGAGGCAGCTCTAGTGCAGGCTGGAATTCGGTGCTCGCACCGGTCTTTGAGATGAAGACGAGTCTCTGTGGGAGTGACACGGTGTGCTTATTACGTGGGCTGAGGTGCTCGCGAGCGACCTGCAGCGAGCAGTGGTTTGACACCTCAGTCTATGGCATCATGCTACTTCAAACCATGTTCTCACTTAGGAAACCTGAGCAACTCTTGCACGTAGAAGCCAGTGGTAAGCTTTGATTGGGCCTACTGGGGAGGCATTGAGGGGGGCTGCTGGGGCTGCATCAGTGGCAGCCCTTCTTCGAGGAGAACGAGATCGAGACACGGTCGGTGCGGTGAACCTTCTGTCCACGCTGGAACACAAACTCCGACTACTATACCCCACCGTTGTCTTGTTTCGTGACGTGTTGTTCTGCAATTGATTCGATTATCAGTGGAAATATAAAAGACAATATGTCTGTATTATGGCATGGTTTACCTGCTTCACAGATGCATTAATACAAATTGTACTGCTTGTGTGTTTACTCTCTTTATCAGCTCTGGAACTCAGTGATTGCCGAACCAGGGCCTGTTAAGTTTTTGATGGCTTGCTCACATTCAGGCGGCTCTCTCACAATTTCAGTTCCACAATTACTCTGCTGTCCTACACAGAGAAAGGTGTCAGCATCACATTACACCTGCAGCTATTTCTGGATCTGATGTCATCACATTGCTAAACAACCTAACGACCAAAAACAACTAGTGTTTTTTTTTCTTTTCTTTTTTTAACGATGGGTGAAAAATAAAAAGGGACCCCGTGTTTGAGCAAGGGGCTAGAAGCTTTTGATTGTCTCCTGTGGTGTAACTGGACAGCTCTGCATTACCCCTGACCCTGAGAAATGTACCACACAAAGTAGAGAAAAGCCCAGCTATAAACATCTTATTCTAGGGAAGCAAATTGTATACAAATAAGAAATGACAGCTGAGTCAGAATTAGAACCAGGCATGGCAGGAAAGAATGATACTCGCATGAGAGGGATGAAAAAATAACCCATTTAATTTTAAAGAACCTTAATGATCAGTTTCTTGCTAAAAACACATAATACAGACAATGGCCAAGGGATATTTGCAGTGAAATTTCATCACAAAAATTTGGAGTGGAAATTCAGAACATTGAATGTAACATAAATTTCATATCTTATATAAAGAATGGCTGTGAAACTTGTATTATTTCTGTTCTGCTTCTGTCTCCTCCTTAGCTGACCAGCATTGTCCCATCCATGCAAATTCCATCAAGCCTTCGTGGCCAGTGCTCGATGAAATCAGACACTTTTCATTAAACGACAAATAAGAAATCAAAACGTGGTGGCAGAAATTCAGGGCTCCATCAGCAGCACGTCATCTGCAGCATTCAGAAGGCAGAATGGGCCGCTCCAATCTGAGCAGAATCCTCTATAACAGAAGGATATGAAAATGGTTTGCCACATTCGATCAGAGTTCTGTTTCCTCATTAGTTCTCTGACAGTGCTTACAATAGAACAATGATGTATTTTTTTTGGTACTCAGCAGGCGAAAACCTCACTGCTTCCCGTGATTTGTGCATGCCTGTGGTAGTTTGCATCACAAAGTGTGAGCTTTAACAGCCGCCTGCTTTGAGTCACTCATGGACAGTGCGACTGCCTGATAGATTCACACGATACTCTCCCAAGTGTCGTTCTGCATACTTTCAAACCCGGTCAATCAACAGTAGACTTCTATGCACCCTGTCGGGCCCCTCGTGCTGCCGAACCTGTCATTTCCACTCTCGCTGCGGACACTAAGCTTCTCACTTGCATCTAAGAAGACACCTCGAGAGTGGGGTTTCACCTAAGATTAATACGTGACAGGGAAGAAACTGTACGCAAAATGGGTTACGCATTTGCACTTCACCCCTTATACAAAGCTGGAAATCATTGCAAAGGCAGTTCAAGTCAGCTACCTAATTTAAGGGTACAAAGACACATTCCTTTCTAGTTTTCTGCCCAACCCTTTGCCCCAACGACTGTACTATGACTGCCCACGTTCGTCTCAAGGGAAATGATCTGGTCTGACCTCTGGTCTTTGACTTTTGGTGTTCTGCTGCCAGAACTCAGAAATGGCTGTGTTTGAAGCACACGCTGAGCAATGCTAGCATAATAATTTCTGCAATGCTATATTATATAAACAATAATAATTCATTTTGAGAAATGAACATTAGTCACAGTAGTCGGTGTAGGACTATGCTTTGATTCTGTGGAATAATTAAAGTGATGCATATGGTTGTTTTGAAAGATGGGCCCATTGTAATTACTTTTATGGACAGCTTGTGTGCCTGTACACGTCTTTATATTGCAGTTTTGATATGAAGAAAAAGCCCCCGTCCAGCCCCAAGAGGGTCTCTTTCTGCGATGATGGGACATTAATTGGAGTTTTCTAATTAGTTTGTGGATCTTTGAGAGATCAGCTGTGTTGTCTTCTGAGTTCCGTTTCTGCCCTGCCATATTACACCCTGGGGCTGTCTGATTGGTCCCTGTGCTTTGACTTCTCATGATAAACTGAGGGCAGCAAGGAGAAAGTTTTTTATGTGTTCTTTTGTGCTGGGCCAACCACTAACCCTTCCCATGAGTAAAGTGAATCGACTGGGTAACTTTTGCCGGTCGAACATGAAAAGAAAATGGCACTTTGTCACTTAAAAGTGCATAAACTCCACGTTTTAGCTGAAAAGTAGAGTGTCACACTCTTAATGAGTGTAAAAATAATGAACAAATAAAGAAATAGATCTATAATTGGATGTTTAAAGAACAGGTAGTGGGCAATAAAACCACAAATGGCCCAGCACAGAAGGAACTATTGAAATCTGTGACTTCCTTTTTGAAGCAATTTGAAAGAAATAAAAATAAAAAATCACCGCAGATAAATTTTCCAAACAAATACAGCCATTAAAATGTCACTGGTGTTGCTTTGGCATGTAAGTTTCATTGTTCTGCTCTGAAATGACAAATTTAGGACTAAACAAGCAGAACACTTAGTCCAGCAATGATTAAATGGTTCAAAGAAAAATGAAGTTTATTTGTGTTTCAAAGATGTATGAATAAAGTAATGGAGTGAAAGAAGAAAATAACAGAAATATTAAATATCAGTGCTGAAGAAATACACACCATTGTAGTTTGTTCTGATAGGACACAGCCTTTCCATTGCAGATCACACATCCACACACACTATGGGAAACTTAGAGATGCTCATTCACCAAACAGCATGCCTTTGGAGTGTGAGAGGAAACCGGAATACCCAAAAGAAACTCACAGAATACGGGGAGGGCATGCAAACTCTACAAACAGAGCGGGGGGCAGGATTCAAACCTCCAGCCTTGGAGCTGGAGCAAGTTTGCTGCCCGAGGTCACAGCTGTGTGAGCACCTGGTTTTCTACTGGGCTAGAATAGGTAGGAATGCATGCATTTATACTTGTAAGGCCTGCTCCTTCTCTTTGTTTGCCCCAGCCTTGTGTCTTGTGTTGCCTGGGATGTGTTCCAGGCCCCCCCACAACCCCGACTAGGATAACTGGTTTGAAGACAGAAGGTTAGATGGGTGTATAGTATATTTTCAGTCAGGCACAGAATACCTAAGTATGCGATTCCAATAAAAAAAAAAATGTTTCCTCTCCATTTTCTTCTGTTGCAATAAACATTTTTCTTATTAATTAGGAGGAAAATTCTGTAAAAGATTAAGGTGGAATGCATTTGTGGAGTTGAAAGATGGAGATGCGTCCTGCTGTCCAGAATGCAAGATGACTGTTGTCAATATCACATGTTTAAACTTTAAAAATTCTCTTATTTCAGCTCCTTACCCTTTCTTGGACTTTGTAAATGTTCCCTTGTTACCCAGCAAAAGTTCCTCTCTTCCAGGCTTCCTCAGCTATCATTATTAACAGTAACTTTTTTGTTATGTTACCAATCTGTGGTGAGATGACCAGGAATTATTTCTGGGCTTTTCTTATCTATGAGATAGATCTAAGAGGAATGGCCCTGCTGTTGTACCCTATGGCTATGTCCTCAGTTAAAATGTCCTGCTGCCTCAATGTGAGATGACATCAAAGTTGCTCAGTTCTCGTGTTTGGGGTTTGATTCCTGCTCCTTCTCATTGTGTGGAGTTTGCATGTTCACTTAGCTTTTCTTAAGGTATTCCAGCTTATTCCCAACATCAAATGATAGGCAGTACTAGTGTGAACTAGTGTCTCTAAATTGCCCTTAGTGTTAGTACCCTATGATGGACTGGCATTCCCTTCAGCATGTTTCCTGCCTTGTGCCCTGTGGGATAGGCACCAGGACCCCCATGGTCCTGTATTGTATAAGAGGTTGAAAAATGAATCAATAGATAGAAAGGTGGGACTCACACACACACACACACACACACACACACACACACACTCACACACACACACACACACACACACACACACACACACACACACACACACACACTCCCTTTACTGGCTACTCCAGATAAACACCTATATGCATCCACCTTTGTGACTGCAATTGCACCCAGTAAGGCTTGGTAATTATGCGCTAGAAAACCCAGAAATTGGATTAATAATGCATGCTGAGGCATTTTGAATATCGCAAATGTCAATCTCTCAGAGCTGGGGCCAGAACGGTAAACAGCTACAAATGGTTCTAATTAAAAGTTTAGTTGTCATAAATGAAATATCAGTAGAAAATGTGCAATATTTATTGCATTTAGCCAACTCTGCCCTAACCAGGATGGAGTCTGAACACAAGAAGAATAGAGCTTATTTAATATACTTCTGTTTTTGAACTCCGAGGCAATGAGGAGAATTTCTCTCATCATCACAAGTCTAAGAAAGATCCTGGGCAACCCGACACTCGGTCTGTTTGTCTTCACTTGTATTCACCGCTTTTATTTAAGAAGTGTTGCAGCAGCTAGGGACCCAGACTCAAGAAATCGAAAGGTTTCCAGGCTCAAATCCCAAGATGCTGGTGCAACGCTAATGAAGGTATCGAACTCGTCTCCTTCGAGTAAAGAAATGTATTAAAACAAGTGGGTGAGATGTAAATGTTTAATAAAGTAATATCCCACACTTAATAATAGAATGCTACTGTACTCGCTAAAAGATTAAAGTAGCCTTGTTCCTTAAAAGATGCCTTTATAAGCATGCTCAAAAGTTGAAATGAAACTTGAAAAAGTATATTGTTCTCTAAGCTGTGGAAAATTAGATATTAAGTGAAATTTTACAACGGTTTCATAGCAGGCAAAAAAATATCTGCAGTACACTGAGTTAGTCATTATCTACTTTAAACATGTGTTAGTTAATACACACAATTATGTCAAATTAAGCAGCCAAATGAGCAGGACCTGTAAATGTTTCTCAATGTCAGAATGTACGTACATATTAAAACAAAAGCACAAATATTTTCGCCTTTGCCAAAAGTATTTAAGATGCTAATTGTCTCTTCAAAGCCACCCTAAAACCAAAAAGAAGCCTTTCATTTGAAAATCAAGATATTTTTTTGTAGATCATTTTTCTCAATTTAGTTTCTAACCTTCACATATTGCTGGAGTTGATAGAGGCATCTCAAGGATAGTTGCTTATTGTTCTAATTTCTTTAATATGACTGTGCAGATGTTCAGGGTAATGAATTGGTGTACTGTAACAAACAGACAGACCTCATTTGCACAAACTGCATTTCGATGTTTAGATTGCAATCTCCATTCAATTAAAATCCTTTCAACCAAAAACTCGGCGGTCGTCTACAAACAGCCATTTGAAAAAAGGGACAGACAATGGTTTCCTAATTGGAACGGAAAACAGTACGACGTATGGTCTCTAGCTTGCTTTCTGAAGGTACTTATGTGAATGAATAATGTCTCAGGAGGATGACATCCCTATTCCTGAATTGAATATCCGTGTTCTTCTTCAGATTCACAGGTCCTGTCTCACCATTTCAGCAAGGCTGCTCAGCTCCACAATCAAAGACATGCACCCACCGACCATCTGGTATGTGAATTGTGAAATATTGGACCCTATCCCATTAGCTGTTTAAAGATGACACACCACTGAGCACTGCAATTAACAATTACACACACTGATGTCTTTGCAGACTCTAGGCAAGGCCTGCCCTTAACCTTACTGCATAAGACCCTAACACACTGTTTATGTCCCAGTGCTCTCTGCTCCAGCCTGTTAGCTTAGGATCCCTTGAGAATACTTCTGCACGTCTGAAATTAAAATGCTACATGCGCTATCATTCCACTGCTCTATCATTCAAGTGTCAAACTGCTGAGTTTGGTATAGACACATTTTAGTCAGCTGTTTGGTAGAGTGACTTTGAATTGGCTTTGAATTCGTTGGCTTGGAGTCTTCTGAGGGATCAGGCTGGCAATTGTGAGCTAGAAGATGCTCTTGGGGGAATCTGTTGAAAAAACACCCCCATTAAATGTCAATTGTAAAAATTATCAAGGAAAAGAATAATGCATTCTTTCATTGTAATTCAATTCATTGGTGATGTATTTATAAATTCTAGGGCAATGGCATTCTTTTTTGCTTCATGTGAGTTTCTTGGTAATATTTCCTCTTTTCTTCAGACAAATTAATAGAATTCACTTTCTACTTATTTGTAATTAGTGCTAAAACTTAGTCTTTTCAAAGCCTTTCTATCCTTCAATTCAGCAGACATAAGCCGTCCACTGCTTACATCACGGCTATTGTCTACTGAAGGAAATAATTTTTAGTGCATAACCCACATTTTTTTTGAAGGAAAAAAGGTTGGCAATGTTAAGGGCCAAATAAGCATGAAGCACAATCAAATTCTTATAATGAAGCCAAAATGGCCTGTAATCTGTTGCGTGTTTGGAGAAGGCCACCATCGTTTTGGATGCAAATATCCAATTAAGTGACCATCTGATGGTGTGCCCTATAAAAGCGCATTGTCTGTTACCTCGTCTGGGCTGTTGAGGTTTCTATAAACCTGTCGAAGCCGTCAGGGTTCCTTTAATAAAGGCAGTTAATAAAGTTTTGAGAGTGTCTCTAACACTGGTGCTTGCCTGTCAGGCACCCACTGAAATGTCATTAAACAATAATTTGAAGAACTTGTTTTGAAAAGCTTTTTGTTCTCTATTCTGACGAAGTGTTCACTCACTTAATAAAAATAAATATGTCTATTTATGTTTAAATTTTCTTCATTGTACAGCATCTAACTGAGTCTCTCATGCAGTGCACACTGATCGCGGTATTAGTTAATGCAATGAAAACCAAGGGAAAGCAAAGAAACCAATGAAAAAATATGTATGGCATGAGAGAAAAAATTTCTTACCCAGAAAGCCCTTGTGAGGCTGTTTACATAATGTAACATAACAATAATAATAACAACAACCGTAATGAAATGATTATAAATGTAATGAATTTTGTAGGTTCTAGGTGTTTCTGTGACCCTGACCATGATTAGAAGTTATATGATGGATGGTTTGATCAGTGGATGAATCTTGTTTTTGCTTTTCAAATTAAAAGCATGTAAATTTTTATCAGCTCACAATATGATGAGTAACATGATGAAGAATGCAAAAGTAAAGGTCAAACAGGACTTTTATTATCAGGCTTCAGCGTAGTACTTCATCATCATCATCATCATCATCATCATATACCTCAATGTCAGTAGTTCACATGACTAAACCTTGCACACATATGAGGCGCCTGGCTCTTGTGTGAGTAATGCATGTCTCTGCAGACGGAGTAACAGGCGACAGACCGGCTAAATCACAAAAGTGCTGCTGGGCTTGGATAACGGTGATGGCTGCTGTTTTTTCAGGTTTGATGTATCTTTTATTTTGCTTTGGGGCATGGCTGGGAAAACCAGCGTGGTTTAAAATTGTGTCTGACACACGTCATCAGCTACGTCTCTGAAGCACCCCGTCAACTATTTTGCAATCATTCATCTGGTCGTTCATATTCTTAAACTGCTTAAACAGGTATGGGTTGCAGTACATCTCCTATTAGCTTTAAAAATAGATTTAACAGATCATCTCTCTGTCTTCAAGCTCCTGTCACTGTCATTTCCTGTCCCCCTCCATCTGAACTTTGCTGAAATGGTGTTTTTTTTTTTTTCTCCATTGAAGGGCACGTCCTGTTTACTTGCAAAATTATATAATTATTTTGCATCAGTCGTACAAACAATACAGAAGAATATTGGACATATACAAAGTAGTAATCACAAAGAAAACCTAGTGCATGTGTTTTTAAAATGTTGTTTATAACGATACGCGTAATTGCTAATTATAAAAACAATAGTGATTCTAATGATAGCTCTCACTCTAGTTTACACTCTTTTCCACCAGTCTGGCATGAAAGACCTCCCTGGGCTGGCACTGGGCACTGGGGCAACATGCCAGCACCATGCAGCTGTCAGGCCAACAGAGCTATGAGGTATATGCCATTGCGATTTTAGAGATTTAAATGAGCTGCAGACCCGCCTGCTCACCCGCCTACCTGCTCACCCTCCTGACATGAGGTATACGCCGTGGAGATTATAGAGATTTAAATGAGTTGTGGACCTGCCTGGTCACCCGCCTACCTGCTCACCCTCCTGACATGAGGTATACGCCATGGAGATTATAGAGATTTAAATGAGCTGCGGACCCGCCTGCTCACCCGCCTACCTGCTCACCCTCCTGACATGAGGTATATGCCATGGAGATTATAGAGATTTAAATGAGCCGCGGACCCGCTTGCTCACCCATGATTCACTGGGCCATTAATCTCAAAAGCCTCTTTGCCCTGTTGGAGGTGAAGGTAAATCTTCTGAGGCCAATTCGGCTGCTGACAGAAGGTTCTGCCTGACCCCCAGCCCCCCCGGGAAGGGGGTCACGGCCCCATTGTCCCTCCCAGTCTGCTGTCTTTGGCCGCGGCCTGTGTGTGTCGGGGTGAACATGTTTATACCCTTTAGTAGTCAGCATGCCACAGTGAGGGATCCCATCTGGACAACTCCATTGTGTTCCATGTGTTCATTTTATTTTATTTGTGTAAACATTCATTTAAAACAGTGGGTGACCGTCTCAGCCACTCTATACATCCATCAATTGCCACGAAGCTTAAGAATTTTTTCTAGTATCAATTTTCCAGCTCTAAATATTGCAATATTACTATTGTTGCTACAACTGCCATAAAAAGTACAAGTAATAATAATAACAACAACACCTAAAACAACAACAACAATAATAATAATCGTTCTTCCTATTCCTCTTCTCCTCCTTATTATTATTATGCAGTTGTGTGACTCACTGGAGTTTTAAATTGTATCCTAGTACTCGTATCTCTGTGTCTTCACAAAAACTCTGTTTAAGAATCCACTTTTAAAGCTTTTCCCTTACATTTCATAGCTTCTTTGATCGAGTTTTGTCCACCAATATTTCGTGTACTTCTCATAGTGCCTTTGTTGCTTGTTCTCCTCCCCACTGTTCAGAAATTACATGGCCAGTATTTGTACAGTGCAATTAGGACATGATTATATAATGTCGACAATGAAAGGTCAATTCATTTTACTGCCTCTGCGCTCATTACTTTTGGTTGACCCTATGATATCCTTGACTTGTATATTCTCTAGCCTCTCGAATATGCTCACTGAAATGTTGTAGAAGACATTAGGACTCTGCGCTGAAGAAATTTGATTAAATTGCTCACAATTGCAGGAGATGACGAAGTCTTAGGCAACTGTGGCTTTATCACACTTCTCACCAGGTCACAGAAAGCTTGTTATCAATCCATCGCAGCATGCATGGCTCAGAGGGCAGAGCCTTCATGCCCCCAAGCCAGCTGGCTGCTGTTTATCCCTGACAGTCTGCCGCTCAAATAGCCCAAACATAGACATTTCACATTGTTCGTGTCGGAATGAGCACACGACAAGTCTTTCCCCTTAATTTCAATGCGTAGTGCACATATTGACCAAAGCCAACATACAATTAGCTTACAATTTTTTGTTATACAATAGGATGTTAGTCAAGTGTATTGATGTTGGGTACCTTGTTTCTGGGAACAGCAGTTTTCATTCTTGGGACAGGAGCTAAAAAAAATTAGAAAAAAACCTTTTGGCTGAGTTCAATTCCACAACAAAACAGCCATTTCTACACTGTTCACCTAATTTGAGACGTGCAGAAGGTTTGGGGGGATCGAGACCCCCTTATGTGGAAGGCGGTGAGCTCTTGACAGGAGTCTGGTAATGCAATCATGCCGAGCCTGTGATAAGGCCTACTCAGCCTGTCATCGTCCACTGAAACGAATTTTGAGAGACTTTGGATCTCCAAAGAGCTCTTAACATTGGACAATGAAGATAAATTGCACCCAACTTTAAATGTAATTTTACAGCAGCCTCATCGGCTATACAATGGTTTTGAAAGCTGTCTCATTTGTCAAAGGCTTTCTCCTTTGTAATGGCCATGATTGTCCAATTATCTGGTATATCAAATTTACTTCTGGTTAGATGCTATGGGCAAGTGATTGACGAGGATCAATCTTTCACATCCAGAGTAAGGCCAGATTTTTATTTACAGCATGTTTTCATCCTTCATGAAAGATGAAGACATATTTTTATAAATCAGCATTCCGGGGCTGAATTGGAAGGTTTTAGCTGAATCTCAAACCAAAATTCCTAAATTGCTGTGACTATAATTATTATATATTTTTTGCCTTGTGAGTATCACAGAATATTGGTGTGACCAATTCTACCTATGAAGAATTTAAGCAGTTTTAGTACTTCTCGTCAAACTCAGCACCTCTATCTTCTTCTATCATAAATGATTAGAATGTTCTATCACTTTAGGGGCGATCAAATCAAAGTATCAAACATACTCTTGACTTAGAATGAAAGTAATATGAACACACTGAATGACACTGTTATTTGACTATTTCATATAGTTCTAAAATGAAGTATTTCTCAGTATTAAATACACCGAATAGGGTGGAGTTACACCTGAGTGTAATTTTGCTTTAATGTAACCACATTCTTTTTATGGTTTGAAACCGCTAATTTGTAAATATGCGTACAAAACAGTGTTTTCGGTTCCATGGAAATCTCCAAGACCATGGCCTTCAGGATTACAAGACAACAAGAAAGACACACCTGCAAACCACAAATGAGAGTTAAGGATGTCTCAAATGAACGAGCCAGCTTTCCAAGCCTGCAGACCTCAATCCCATACAACTTGCAGGGAGTGAACCATACAGAGCAAAGCAAACTCACAAACACTCTGTATCTCTGGGAATTGCTGTAGATGGAGCTGCAAAAAAAAAAACAAAACAAAAAAAACTTGCTAACCAAATGTGTTGTGCTTGCACTGCTGTTACCAAGGCAAATTGTAGCTATTTTGAGGAAAACAGAGGATCACACAACACGGGCAGAACATGTAAAGTCTAAACCCACAGAGAGCAGAGGTAGGAGTTCAATAGAAGTACAATCATATACATACTGTATATATTTATATATACCATATGCACACGCAACATGTATGTACATAGTCCTAATATGATTTTGTGTTACTCGAACCTGCGATTTATTCTGCTGCGACATTTACGTTTTGTTCTTTAGTTTAGCTTGCAGCGTTATGTTGTTTGCCTGAGTTTTCAGCTGAAATGGATTCTGGTTGAGTTTACTAATCAATGGTTCAGTTGTTGAGTTCATGCTGTAACTAGAAACCTTTAACCACCCTAATGGTAATCGCAATCCTATCAGTTGCCAACGCTTCAATGGAATTTTTTTGGGAAATGAATCAAATCCATACATTTGTTTAGCATGCTGGGCTTCAGTCCTTAAAAAAATCTAATGATCTAGTGATATCAAACATTTATGTTAGCAGATTCTATTGATTGAAAACCTCGGTAACCAAAGGATGTTTGACTTTTTATGACTTGTTTTTTGCTAAGGAACTTGCAAGCTAGAAATTGATACACTGATGATAGAACTCATTCTACACCTTCTGTTGAAAGCAAAATTTAATTTTTACTTCCATCCTGTATACAATACGGAGCTAATTGTCCTCACATCCTGACATACTAGACCATGTTCTACTGACATTCCTTTTTGCCATGACTTTTTTTTTGATAGATCTGTCTGTCACCCTGCCTCCCTCCGTTCTTTGCCTTACTAGCCCATTGACCTTAAGCTTCATTCCCCATATACATGGCTTGCACCAGCAGACAAAGATTCACCTACCCTTCACCAGTATTCTCCACCAGGTCTACTTTTTTCTAATAGACTACCTGCATTTACCTTCCACTTAGACTGCGAACTTGGTCTCACAAATGGAGATTTCAACCTGCCATCAGTCACCTATACCGTGCCCATCTGCAATTAAGTCATTTTATCAGTGTGGCTGCTACGACATGCACAGGCGTGTGAAGTATGAATTGACCTTGACACAACACGGAGGTCCTCCGGAGGTTTTCTTGTAGATGCTAACTTACCTGTCCTCTTCCCCATATGAATTCCTTCTTCTGTACTTAGATGTTTTTCAAGCAGTCATTCATTCATTTCTGCCACAAGACAGGTCCTTTTTTTTTGGGTCTTGATTAAACTGTCATCTTAATAGAGTTTTATATTGAGGTTTTTGTTGCTTTGAAGTCATTTAATGATCTAATTACTGCTGTTAGGAAATTGCACCCTAGAGATGTTAAATATAAGTTGATAAACTTCATTAAACTGTAACGATCAACGGTCATGCTATGGATTGGTACGTATCCTATCCTGGGTCCCCCCTGCATTCTTCCCCATGCTTTCTGGGAAAGGCTCCAGACTCAACACAACTCAGAGTCCATCTTCTACCCAGGGCCCAGCATGTAATGCTTGACTAATGCCAATTATGCTAGCTTATCTGCTGTCCGCTTTTGTACTGAAGCTGAAGGCAGTGAGCAATTTGCTTCTCTAGGCTGTGAGGTTGTTTGAGTTCAAGGGCTGACTCACTGCGTCAGATTCAGTTGCGTTCTGAGTTGCAGTATACTGCAGGATCCAGACATCAAGAACATCTATCTATCTATCTATCTATCTATCTATCTATCTATCTATCTATCTATCTATCTATCTATCTGTCTCTGTCTGTCTGTCTGTCTGTCTCATCCTTCAGTTTTTTATCAAGGTATTCAACTCCACCCCCTCCACCCCAACCAGTACTTGTGACAGCAATGTACAGCATTAATACAGAGATGCAGTCAGGGTAAAACAGTGAGCATGTGTGTTTGTAAAACAACTGTAAGCCGCAACCTTTCTGAATTCTCTATTCAGGAGGGATACAGTTGAAGCAACATAACAGATGCTGGGTCTACATTTTGAAACACATTTGCACGCTAATTCATTCTTCATCCATTACATATAGAGCCAAAAAGCAAAAAAAAAAAAAAAAAGTAGCTTCCCTAGTTCTGCCCGTTTAGCACCCTGTTTCCCAATGGCAGTCTAATGCCTGCTGGAGGTGACCCAAGCTCTACGTGATTTGAGGGGAAAGTGCAGTATCTGAAAGCAGGCATGGAAATGAATGGACCTCCGTGGTGCCCACCACATGTCTAAGTCAACCTCTGTCCCAGGCCATGTTGCCATTAAAAATTTAACTCATTATTTTCTCTCCCCACCAAAAAAAAAAGGAAAAATCTTCCGCCTTCGCTTTCTAGGTGGTCTGTTTTCCTCCAGATGGGTAGATCGAGCTTCCCAATGTCTGCCGTGCCTAAAGATGCCATGACTGAGGGTTCTTATCTGGAGAGAAAAAGACAGGCCAAGGATGTGCTGCGGGAGGTTTTCAGCCAGTGTGTGTGAGGGTGGGGGGGGGGGGGGGGGTTAGCAGGCACAGCAGCCTGTGATGCTCAGGCTGGGGGGGGGGGGGGTTTCCGGACTTCCTCTTAGGTGTCTTCTGTTCCCTGGACCCCGATGCCGTGGCCGGTGATGTGGCTAAATCTGCCAGCTGGATTAGCTCGTCTCGCGCCTGCACCTAGCACACCACAATCTAGAGATCCCATTTTTTAAGGGTGCAAATGCACAGATACTTAACTGGGCTTTATCTCTGAGTTTTATTCCACTGCATAATTTACAATCCCAGACTGCCACTCTAGCGTGACAGAAAGGCACTTTACAAACAAGGAGCATGTGTCCACCCACTGAGAATGGAAGGCAGGGAGGCATTGTTATGAAGATGTCATGGGCAAGAGTCAAGAGTCAGCTTCTTCTGAGTGAGTACTTTTTTGGGGGAACACTCAATAGCTGGCCATAGCTTCACCAAGTTGATCCACTGTGCGGATTCGTAGAGTTACTCAACTCGGCAACAGTTTTGTTGTTTCTGTCAAGCTGGCATTTAAAGGCAGCTCCACGAGTTTCCTGCTCCTGCTCTGGTGTCTTGCCTTCATCTAAAGACATGTAGCTTAAATAGATTGATCTCTATGAATTGCCCTTAAGATATGATTGCGTGTGCTGGCTTTGTGGTTAGCTTTCCTCCCAAACATCTCGTATCCTACGTTGTGCTCTAGTAGACCATCCACGCTTGCTGTGGCTTTTAAAGAGTTCTAGGAAATTCATCGATGGATCAAAGACCTTGCTTTTTGTGCTGCTAACATCCTACTCAACGAATAACAATTTACAAGTTGTTACATTCAGAAATTGCAATAGTCCGTTATTAGATTCTTTCTAAGTGAAAAAAAAAAAACACAAGCAACTTCAACTAAACAAGACCAAAAACGGCACAGCAAACTAATGACGAACAAACATAATACCAATATTCTGTGGTCTCCTAAACTGCTGAAATTAAATTCAACACCTTGAGCCATTTAATATCTCATTTCTTCAGTGATCTTTTGTTTTTCAGAAGCATGTTCGATCTGATGTATATAGAAGCGAGAGAAATCCTTGATTAAAATTGTACCCATTAATTAATGAATATGCGACGCCCCCCCCCCCCCGCCGCTTGTCCCTTTGTTTATATATGGTTTGTGGTTTCGCATTTAGAACAATCAAA
>JAACJT020000002.1:3902329-3976806 GCA_009936485.2 Gymnarchus niloticus | reverse complement strand
ATTAATTAATATGGCCCCCCCCCCCCCCTTAGTATTATGGTCCTTTTGATTAACGATGGATTGAGGCTTCAAGAGCATAAACATCAATCAATTCTAGGCCCGTAAAAATGTGTTTGTGAATGAGTAGCGTTGAAATCCAGGAATATTATTTACTTTGACAAAGAGAGCATCAAGCATCAAGTTTCCAGCTTGCAAGGTGCACACTTCCTTTCACATAAATCAATTCAAGCTTCAGAAAGATAGTTTTCGTTCTGCAGTGCTAAAATCATTCTGGTGTCTGCTTCAGTATTCTGGAAAACTGTCTTTGTAATATCAGCTACGAGAGGAAGTAGATGGCATAGGCTAACCACTGGCAGAGGTGTAATATTGCCTCCACTAGGCACAAATGTTTATAGTCACGAAAACAATTGTTTCCTAATGGTAGCTAAAGTTTTTGGCTCAGGGGAAATGATATCAGTACGCAAGGTAATACCTTTTACCAACACCAGGGGATTGCTGTAATACCTCCAACGAACACAAGGGGGATTATGCCATTAGTTGCTGTAACTCCGAGAACCAAGACTGGGGGATGATGCCACGATCTGTAACAAACAGTCAATCCACTGAAATCCCTTAGCTTGTTACGTACATCCATAAGAACATTATTTGCAAAAAAAAAAAAAATCTTTTTGCAGAGATTTTTGACAATTAAAGCTCTGCCTGCATGCAATATAAGATCATGCTATGAAAAAAAAATAATTTATTGCCTAGGCCCAATGTTTGTGCAATGTTTCGTTGCCTACACTGCAGAATGTGCGTCATCACATATAAAAAAAAATCCACCTATACACGAAATACAATTACAAGTGTAGTAGAGTTAAATGCAGATCTTGACTGTATGTTCTAATCTTCTTGGGGGGATGTTGTGCTTGTCACTGTTTTAATTTTTTTATTTGAATGGGAAAGGTTTCTTTTTTTTTGGGTAGCCTCATTAGTATTGTGTCGGATGAGAATATGGTTCTCTCCAGTCTCTCACTGTATAAATTTTTGCCACAATTTGAATTGGTAAGAGCTTGTGGTCTTTTTCATTCTCTCACATTTGCTTGTGTCTTAGTGACACTATTATTTTCTTCTCCCCAGAAGGTAAATAAGAAATGAAGCGTGAGTAGAGTTGGGGGGGGGGGTACACATAAAGGCTTCAGCTGATTGCATTACTCAACACACATCCTGAACAACAAGTCCTGCATCACAGATAATCTAAAGTTTACCACTCTCAAGTTCATCTCAGAGATGGAGTCAATACCTGCATTTTTTAAAGACAAACCTCGTTTTTGTTCACGTCTCGTGTTGCCCTAAATAAATCCTTCCTAAGAACAGGCTATTTTGATATTAAGGGAGATTAATGGCAGCCACTCAGGTTTGTGTGGATTTCTCACCAAGAGGAAAAAGTTTTATGACTTCATATGTCTGTTACATATTCATGTATGAATCTACTGGCAGAGCTGTGAAACATTGTGTTCATGTGTCCCATGTGGAATTTTATTTCCTTATTCTGTTTTTACTAGATAAAGCATAGGACTTGCACAATGAAGTTAAATGTTATTGAATTGTGATGTAAGTTCAGTTATTGTTTGGTCTGCAATCTACTGGAAGGAAATACATATTTAGACTAATAACACATTAAGAATGCCCGTTCTGTTGTTTACCTGCTGCAATAGTCGGAATAGAGTAGAATATAAAATATATTCTCCAGATTAAACTTGGTTATAGAATGTCAGTTCAGTCATGAGATATTACAGCGTGTAGATGTTTTTGGGCTGCGTGGGTGAACCCTGGGGTGGGTGAAGTTCTGGTGAGGGATCGATTCATTCACCTTACCTGTCACATATGGCCATTATATAACGCCGAGTTCTGGTTCTTCTACGAGTTCTAGAACACACACCTAGAACCAGGTCCCGGAGCCCACTCACCGTGAAAAGCTTTTCTAAGACTCAGCTCTCATTTTATTTTCCCGTGCACTCTCCTTGTCAGTTTCTTGCTGACAATGGGTGGCCAAGTGGGACCAAAAAGCAGATGGAGTTGGACATCCAACCCAAGGATGAAGGGGGATTAATTCTTGATTAATTTGCTGCGCATGGCAGTCCACTTCGGCGTGCTGTGGCCCGACCCTGTGAACCTTTTCCGACCATTTCCCCCTCATTGCATTATCCATGTGCCCTGCTCAAATCAATTTCGCTACATTTAGGCCTACTGTACATTTGTAAATGCATTAGTTCTTTTTATTTTCTCTTCACATGTATCTGCAGCAATTAGACAAAGGATGCATTTTATACTGGGACAGAAAATGAACAATTACCTTTCTATAATCAGTGTGATTATGATTATGATACTTAGTCAAATGAAAATACATGGAAAATGGATTTACAATGAATTTAACCTAAAATAAATTTTGCACTATAATGATGCAAATGGAGAAAAATGTTTTGACAAAAATTACTGTATTAGCTGATCACAGGGCTTAGGAGACTTTGGTTTGAGATGGAAACTTAAAGGTCAACCGAAAGTGAAAGGTCAAAAGCGATGTCATAATTAGCCAGAGTGCACAAGCATCCTCATTAGAGCTTCCCAAGTGAAGCACTGCTAGTCACTAGAGATCCCTGTTCTCTCCTCCAGCTGTTCGGCACACCCGGTGGCTCCCCAGCTGTCCCAGAGTGGCTATTAAAGGATGTGGAGAAATGACATGTGAACCTACAAGACAAGCCTTTATCCCAGTGAAACAGATGGAAGGTTCTAGGAAGGCACTTGCGAGGAAACACAGGAGGCCCAGATTTGCAGTGTACCACTAATAAATCAGTAGGTAATCAAAAGCCGTCTTTCAAACCTCCATGGTTCTAACACTGTTATACATGGGCTGCTCCTAGTCTAAGACGGGACCGATGCCTGCTGCCCAACACAGAAACGACTGATGTGTCTATGGAAGGTATAGCTGCTCTGTGAATGCTATCAGTTTTAGGGATGACTGGTCATCAGTCAGTCATCCTTCTTTGTCAGTCACGTGTTCTGCTGATGTGGCCTGTGACTAATTATTGCATTCCTTCCTAAGCTCTTTGGCCTTTTATAAATAGCATTTTTATCCATTTGTAGTAATTATTCAATTCAATATCTATCTATCTATCTATCTATCTATCTATCTATCTATCTATCTATCTATCTATCTATCCAGGATCAGTGTTGTGGGGGGGCCCGGAGCCTGTCCCTGCCAATGCCGGGTACAAGGCTGGAATACACTCTAGATAGTACTTCAGTCCATTATGTGCAGTTTAAATATCACTTCACTTAAAAATTAAATTAAAAGGTGAAACTTAAAAATATACAGGAAGTGGAAACACAACAGGCACATTTAAAAAATTAATAAAATCCAGCATGTATTAAAGTGTAGAGCCATCCATTGTTTTGAGAACAGCTTCAGTTCTCCTTGGAGTGCTGTCAGACACATCCTGGACTGTGTGCAGTGGAGTATTGGACTGTCCTTCACGAAGAAAAGCCGGCAGTTCTTTAAAGGATAAAGGAGGTGAAAATCTTTTTCACTCTTTGCGCTCCAGAACTTTCCAAAACTCTGTATGTTGGAAAAAGTGACTCACAGTGCTCCATTTTCCTGGTTTTGCACCTGATCGTTGACTTCTGATATGAGGGGTTTCCAAATGGCAGACCAGCCATAAATTCCTTCTTTGGGAAGCTCACAATATATAGTTTTTGTTTGAGTGGGTCATGGAGGTACTGATTCATTCCTGTGGTAATTTTCTCCAGCTGCACTTTTGTGGTGTTAAACCCCTGTTAAATGTTTGTCTATCCATGTCAGTGAACTTTGATCTGAGACTGTGTTTCCCATTTCTCAAAAACATTTGTTTGTTGGGCCTACGTTGTCACGATTTTTAAGGCTGTTTCTGTTGACGTATTACATAATACCCAGTTTTTGTGACTGATGTATCTGCATGTCTGTTTTATTTCGATACCTTGTGTTCCTTTGAAAAGCCAGATATCACAGTGCTGGTTGTCAGATATCATTTGTAGCTTACACATTCTGCTAATTGGCATTCAAGCTAATATGGCTTAACATGGCAGCTGTGTGTGTAATACTCATTCATGATTCAGGTACTTTAAAGTACTTCTGTATCTGATGTTTCCATTATTTTGTCTACCCTCTGTACATGAATAGTACCCAGCAGGAACAGCACAACATAGATTCGACTCCAGCACTAATCAAACATGCAATTTGTGACAAGTCGCTTAGTCGTATTCATTTCGCCTGGGTATTGATGGAATAATTTGGCTGTGCTGTCTACATGAAATCCTCACGTCAGGGTATAATTTTTAAAGCTCTGGTCTCATTAAGTCAGCCGGTTGAGTGGCAGGTGGTTGTTGGCACAGCCGTCATTGAAGAGGGGCTGGCCTTCTGCAAAGCCTTGATCTTGGGCAGGGTGACGACACCTTGTCTGTGGATTTTAAAGAAACAGGACAAAAGAGGCCTTACTCCACGTAACTGAAAATTGCATTACTGCCGGAACCCAAACACATGACAAGGAATAGCCGTCGGGTAAGTCATTATATTAATTCACCTCCACAAAATCTCCTTGATCTGAAAACCTTTTTTATTAAAGTCAGCAAAGAGTACCAGGTATCAGTGGGAGAGGAAGTCTACATACAACAGCACAGAACAGATGATACAGCCAGTCTCTGAACAAAAAAATGATACCGACATGATGTGTTTTTGGAAATGCACAAACGACATTTTGAATAAGAGACTGTTGATGATCGATGATATTTATATAAAGTATGAAAAATGCTATGAATAATGGAATAATGTATGTATTCTAACTTCAAGCTAAATGGTGAAAAATACAAGAATCTATCGAGTAGAATTTTGTTTAGCTAAATGTGCTTCAGAACTCCACGTCTTCATCCTGACTAAATCTATTTAGCCTCAGGATCTTCTCCTCTTCATCCTGTACAGCCCTTCACTTTCTCATGAACTTTACGTGTCACGGTCAAGCGGTGCTACTCAAGGAAAAACAGTCCTGTCAAATTGGAGGGCGGTCGTTTCTGAATGTCTCTCTTTTACACCAAGACATTCCCTCTGAATGTTTCCACAATATGACATTTGCTTTGACTTTGGCCACTGTAATACATGCTATCTGAATATACCCACATCAGGAGTTTGGAAATAAGCCCATGACATCTTCCTTTTTGCCTGTTGCCACTCTAGGTCTTTTTAGAAGCTCTAGGACAGGTGTATTCCACTCTAGGATTTTTCTGCTTCTTATGACATGACAACTCCACAATAATGCCTCAGAATAATGCTACCTATGGTAGCATTTTCAGCTGGGTCACTCCTGAGATAATGCTTCACACAATCAAAAATGGTTTCATTATAATCATATTGTGCCACAGATCTTCTGGGTCTCATCTTTCCAGTCTCACGCAGAAACATTTTATTATTAAAGATTTTTAAAGAAATTCTCCTTAAAATTGCCACTTGGAAAAATAAACATAATAAACTTTACCATATATAATCACGGTATGTCAGTTCAGGCAAGTGACAACTTTTTTCCTGAGATCCTGAGATACACCAAATGAAAAAATGAATCTTCTCTCATTCTACTCAAACTTATTTGTCCTCCTCTACAGCTTTTGTCATTATGACTGGCTTCTTCTCCTCGACCGAGGGACTTTACGTATGTGAAATAACAACACCCACTTCGGCTCCATGTAAAAGCACTTCTGAGACCAGTTATTTACACTTTATTCATTTAATTATCCATCAAAAATTAAAACTCTTTAAATCTTTCTTAAGGAATTTCAAAACATTCAAGTTTCCAGTAGATTGGAAAGGTATAAGTATAAGGTATGAACACTGCTGGTGAAACATGCAAACTTCAGGAACTGTATGAACTGATGCTAAATAAAAAAAAATAAGCCACTGCCATAACTAATTGACTAATTTCAGTTTAATATTTTACCATAATGCTCCAAAAAATGTCACTGTTTCCATTTTTAAAATATACAAGCTCTTTATGAATGTTCATTATTTACTGGCAAAAGCATTTTCACTTCTTCAGAAATGCTCGAGAAATATTCCTAATGTGTCAATTTGCATCTAGTCAGAAATGATGAACTAGCTTTGAAACTCACTCTTAGGGAATATTACTATCTGTTATTTATCCAGCACTGTTGCCATGTATTTAAACTCAGATATATCATGCATAAACGAGGAGTAAATAATAAGACAGAAACCTTCTTATTACAAGAGAACAGAGAAATGATGAGGATAAGGTGTGATTCTGTATGCGTGTGTGTTTGTGTGTGTGGATTCATACATGTGTGTACACCTGCAGAGCCTCAGTCTTAATATTCAGGATCCACGGACTATTTGGAATGAGACTCATATCCCTGACGGCACGGAGTCCACAGAACCTACGGAACCGAAAGCTGATGCTAGCTGAAAATATCACATTGCCTATTTTCAGCCTGAGCATTTCAAACATACAGTAAAGCATTTACATTGGGTTATACTCAGATTACTAGGTAGTGAGATTTATAAATGTGAAATGAGTCTGTGATGATTTGAATGTTTGGGAATGCATGCAAATGTTGAATTTGGGACTTTGTACTGTATCGTGACTGCAGTTGGAATAAGTCTCAGACTTACCTTTATATGCATATATTGGAAAAAGGTGGTCTTAAATGGGGGTGCAGTGTGTGTGTGTGTGTGTGTGGTGTTAAACATAGAAACAAATATTTCTGAAACGCATATGGGGTTGATTTGTCCACAGAATCCAGCATGCCACAGGGTGTCATGAGTTTGGCAGTTGAAGTTTTGTTTTTTTTACGACAATGTCAGGCATACCGATGTCTACACCTACTAGCATACAGATTTTTTAAAAAACAAATAGTGGTGATGCACATTTTTCTGTCAGTGCTGAAACGCATAATGTGTAAGAACCAAAAATGTCAGAGATTAAAAAAAAAAACATGCATTAAAAATAACCAATCCTGCATTATTAATGCATTTTAAAAAATGACAGCAAAATATTTTAAGCAAATATAGTTTATGTTTTGGATTTTAAGATTTCATAGTTTTATTTGACAGTTTCTACTTTTTAAATTTTAATTTTAAATGGGTTTAAAATTAAACTGTTTATGCTGAAGCAAAATGTACAATGTCATTTGTTTGTCATACAATATTAGAGTAGTCCCTTCAACAAAATCAGCTATTTTAAGGAGGTATTACTTTCTTGAGCTTTTTTTTTTCCTGTTCTGGAGTATAAGCAATGTTTTGTGTTGTGCCAGTGACCCTCACTGAAATTATTATTCAAAGCAGGAGAGAAATAGATAAACCTGAGGATAGATCTGCATGAATTGTTCATTTGTTCAATGCCCTGCAGGATCAGTTGAAAAAAAAAAGTGAAAACTTCACTATGGCATTTCAGTCTGGACAAGAATATATTCAAAGCAGCTGATTTTATGATGAAGAACACTCTCTCTTACACACTAATGCTTGACATGCTGTTCAAGTCAAACAATTTTTGTCAGGTACAGAAAACATGCCATCCAGATCCGATGCAGAACTAAATGGAAGTAGATTGGAGTGAGATTTTGAGTAAAAATAGATTTCAATCTATGTAGTAAGTCATACACATCTCATCCCAACACAGACATCTCTGTCAGGAATCTGCTGACACGAGACAGTAAGGCAGAACAATCATCATCATAGTTATTGATCATATTTCAAATAATGTGAATTGTTTTTCCATCAATTGCTGTCACTACCTTTTCCAGCACATTTTGCGATCTAACATCAAGATAAATGTTAGAAACACCATTACCTATATATAGCATGACTTCTTCCCAGTGTCCAAAATGTTTCTTTCAGCAGATTCTCCCCAAAAAAGCCAGCAGTGAAACTCCACTCGCCAGTCTCACCAGAACCAACCCAAGCTGCTATATTGCAGGACTCCCTCCAACAGCAATTACTCTGAGCTAATGGACTCCTGAACAATACTCCTCTGGCTGTTTTTTTGAAGTGATTAGCAAGCTGAAAGTGAGTCTGGCAGTGCAATACAGTCCTACAGATCCTTGGTGTAACAAACACTTAAGGAATAGCTTTGCGGCCATTATTGCTGTTAAAAATCAATTTAAGTTAAAAGAAAAAGACCTTTTACTGTACTTAGTGGAAAAAAAAAATATTTTAAATCATATTTATAATACATATATATTTATATAATAACTTTTATCATCTTCCATGCACCATCATCTTCCTCCTTTTTCCCACCTTTTAAAATTATATACATATAGTTATGTATATATGGTTATATAAAGTATATACTTGTCTACACCGCTGCCTGTCCAGAAATAACCTCTCAGTAGAGCAATCTCATTGTGAGAGTCTCCTCTATCAATCATGCTTCTCTGCCTGGGTCCTCCCACTCAGCAATGGCAATGGTCCTACTGTGAGATCAAACTAGCAAAGTATAGCGCACTCCACACAACGAAACGGTGGGGGCCTCACCAAGACTGAAGCTCGCCATATTTCATCCCAATAGCTTGTCAAAAGTGAGCATCAACCCCAGCCCCACCCCCATTTTTTCCCTTGCTTTTGTCTCACTGGTATCTGGTTCTAGGCTTTTTCGAAAGCTGTGATTAGAAAAGACCCTGCTTCTTTAATCTATAATGCAACAGACATTATCATTATTGTTAAATAATGCACAGGCTCCGAAATTAAGTATTAATGGCTTATTGGTTCCAGTGACCTGCCTCAAGGCTTGGTTTTGGACTGTATGAGCTGACACACTGAAGACAGCCTGAGAGGTCTATAAACTCAGGAGGTTTGTGTACAGTTTACAAACACACAGTGTTAGAAGGTACATAGACATTCTAGAGCAGTGTTAAATCCTAAGATCTTAACACACTACACAGACTGAAACAGAGGTGTAAACACATACTAAACACCATTAAAAAGTAAAGGATGCCTAAAGAAGAACAATTCAAGTAGCTGTTTATTCAACCAACATAAAGCGGAGGTAATTTTTGGACTGCTGTATAGAGTCTACCATCACCAATGCATTGTATGGTTCAATACGACAGGGTAAAACATAGAGAACATCAAACCGTAATAATGCTCTCATTGTGATTGAAACATAACATCACATTACCATTTCATTTTTGATGTTTATTTTCCTTGAGTGAAGCTACAATATTGCTGCATTTAAACGCCCACTGTAAATTGCATTCAAAATAGTTTAATAATGACCTCTTGAGCCAGAAGTAGCAAAGTTTATCGATTGCAGTCAACATGAATTCAGTTATAAAACAAAATAGGAACAGTAAAATGAAAATGAAAGTTCTAATTGTGTGTTGGAAGCACAATTAACCTTTCTGTTAACTGTGTAAAGTTAGGCACACTTCTGTTATTAGCTGATCATCAAAGTTATTAACATTGGGTAAACTTAATGAAAAATTAACAGGAGTTCAAAGTTGTAATTCATTTGTGTGTACTAAATACTCCGTGCAAAGTCTATTTGCTGAATGGCTCATAAATTGACAGCTTAAAATGGGTTGCCTAGCAACAGTGGGACTTTTGGCAACCAGGGTATTACTGACAATTACGACGGGCAGGGTAAGTGGCACATTGCTTCTGCTGGTAAATGTAAATTTCCATAAAAAAGCACCTTTCGTTGTCAGATCGAACACACTAACTAGTCTCTCCTACCTCAATCTTTCAGCATTAAAACTGTAAGGTGTAATACAGAACGATCGCTCAAATACACACAAATAGAAGCAAGTCAAAAGGTAGATTGAATGTTTTCTTTTAAATGGCTATTAATCAGAAGTTCATTTTACACTAACATTTTATCCACTTAGCAGACATAATTATTGTCATTCATGTCCAGAGCAGCAGAGATTGTAATACATTTAAGGCTTCAACAAGTGACAAGTTAAAACTGTATTAATTTTGTAAGCTAAAAGTGGCCAGTATGAAGCAACTACCACAACAAGTCAGTGATTACTCAGATTTATTGTAGAACTTCTCTAGTGCCCTGTTCTCACGGCTTCAGAAGATAAGAAGTCATCCTATTTCAGAAAAATGTAATTATGGACTGCCTGGGGACACAGACATGTGGAAATAACGGTGTATCGTTATGCAGCAGGCAATAGTAGGCATGTTTAGAGTAGCCTGGTCCCAATTTGCTGGAAACAAAGTCTATTTCTCCCACATGGAACCGCATGTAATGATGTAATATTGATGCCAATGACAATGACTTGCATCACAGTGGGCTGATACTTAAGAGTTTGTGACACTAGGGACAATATGAGTTGTAGGGAGATATTGCCTTTAGTTCCATGCCAATATCCGTGTTTCAGCAAGGGGAAAAAAATTTTAATTGCCGTGTGTGTGCCGTTGCAGTGTGATGTTAAGCCCATGTGACATGCTGAAAATTTGGAAACTGTCACCTCCGCCTAAGTGTGCTTGATTGGATGACAAATTCTGTGTGCAGTATTGGGAGATTTCACCACAGTCGTAACAAGGCGTTTTCATGTGACCCCTTTAATAATGTCATTGGATCAAATTTTCAGTACCCTCTTAACGAAAAAATCAACAACCAAAAAAAGTTATTCCCTTTATTTAAAACACATTGTTTCCATTTAGCTAGAAGTGTGTTGGAAGAGTGGTAGATATGGAAAGCTTCTGGTTACTGATTTTTCACAGGGTTGTTTATTACGTTGGCCGTTTCGTTTCTCTGTCTCACAAAGCTAGCTTGTTTTGTTCAGAAGACTGATTAGCTTGCGGTGGTTTTTCTCCAGGTGTTAATGCAATTACGTTTCTTTGGAAAAAATGCCAGTCCGTCATCTTAGCTGCATTATCACAATAACGATGGGCATACTGAATATGGTGGCAAAAAAATACATAAATAAAACAAAAGTATATATGCATTCCAAAAGTGATTGTTCTTGATGCATCAGCTAATAAGCATAGCGCTGTTTTACTAGCTTGAAGGTGTAGGGATGAAACAGTAATGAATAATAATGGTATAACAGTTCACGGATATTGGACCCCACTATTAGGTTTAGCTATCTTATTTGAGGGAAGGGGATGCGTGTTTGCTTGTATAATCGAGTTTGCTTGTGTGTTATTGCTTCAGATTCTGCCCGGGAGAGAATGTGCTGCAGTCTTTCTACAAGATGTAGCCTGTCTTCTCTGAGGGGTAAACGAAACGACCCCCCCCCCCCCACACACACACACTATGCCAGCACAGAGAAATGCGCACAACCAACTGTGTCATTAGCGCTGAAACAGAGACAACAGCGATTAAGCGGGAAGAATAAGTAAGCACATTAGGTCTGCGTTAAACCCACACTGGGAATTATTTTCACATCTAGTGTCATCTTAAGTTTTGGAAAGGGCTTTTCTTTTTAATGTGCCCATTGCTCAAAGCATTAAGTGTAACACACAGGAATACACGGTAGGTAATGTGTGCAGCAACATCGATGGCTTAGACGGCTTAGATGCAATTAAACATCCATAGTGTTTATCTTTGTGAAACAAACACAGACAAGTGTGTTTGTCCGTTTACTGATGAAGTTTGAGATTTATGGCAATAACAGAAGGGGGACAAAAACAGAAGAGAGACTGATACCACAGTGTACCAAAACAACAGTGAAACATGGTGGTGGGAATGTTCAAGTCTGGGGGTCTTTTGCCTGCTCTTGAGTTGGACATCTGCACTGAAGAAAAAGTACCACTCCATTCTTCAGAGACACGCTGTACCCTCTGGTTAGGATCTTAGTCGAGAAGTATTCATACTGCAGTGGATAATGACCCCAAGCATAGCTCATAGTTTTCAGAAACTATGTGAAGAGAAAGGAGTACTGACTTTGATGGACTTTCCTTAACAGTCACCTGACCTCAACCCCACTGAACATTTATGGGGGCTCTGAAAGACTGAGAAAGCCAAGCATTCAGTAACATCACAAGATGCTCTTTGGAATATTTTTAAATCATGCTGGGATAGCATGGATCATCGGGTTCTGTACAAACTTGTGGAGTCCATGCCAACTGAAGTACAAGATGTCATTGAATCAAGAAGGAGACAGGAATTCAGAAATTCATGTAATTTTTTTCAAAGATTCAAATTTTCACTCCTGTTGTTATGCTGATAATACAAGTTCTAATGAACAATTTTACATTAAAAAATAATACAAAAAGAAGCATTTTCACAACAAGTTCTAGACTTTTGGACCCCACTGTGTATATGACCACTATATGACCAGAAATGTGTGGACACCTGACCATCATACCCATGGTAGCTTGTTGAACATCCCATTCCAAAACCATGGACATTAATATGGAGCTGGTCCTCCCCTTTGCTGCCATAACAGCCTCCAGTTTTCTGTGAAGGCTGTCCATGAGATTCTGTAGGGTGACTGTGAGAATTTTGTGCCTGTTCATTCTCAAGAGCGTTAGTGACTTTGGGCCAGAAGGCCTGGCTCGCAGTCGACACTTCAGTTCATCCCAAAGGTGTTCAGTAGGGTTCAGGTTAGGGCTCTGGGCCGGCTCTTCAGTTCTTCTACACTAACCTTGCCAAATGGAGTCTTTGTGCAGTCATGCTGGAAAGGAAAGGGCCTTTCCCCAAACTGCTGCCACAATGTTAAAAGCATTCAGTTGTCTACAATGTCTTTGTATGCTGTGGCGTTAAGAGGTAAGCGGCCTTGCCCAAAGCCTGAGAAAGAGCCCCAGGTCAGTATTTCTGCTCTAAACTTTACAGTTGGCACTCTGCATGTTCTCCTGGCATCGGTCAAACCCAGAGTCATCCGTCAGCTCTCCAGATAGTAAAGCGTGATTCATCACTCCAGCAAACGTGTTTCCTCTGCTACAGAGTCCAGCGGTGGAGGGCTTTTCATCATTTCAACCAACATTTGGCCTTCTGTATGGTAATCTTACTTTTGTGTGCAGGTGCCCAACCATGGAAACCCACCTTATGAAGTTCCTGATGAACCGTTCTCATGTTGATGTTCCTTTCAGTGTCAGTTTGGAACCTAATTGCGAATGATGCAACTGAAGACTAACAATGAGATGCGTGCTTCAGCATTTGGCCAACAAATGTCCCCACAAGGTAAAAAATGTCAGGTTTTCATTCCTCTAGGGGACATTTTGTCCCCACATCATGATATAAACATGCCCAAATGAACACACACACACACTCATAGCCAAAAGTATGCAACATGAGAAAATCAGCATCTCCTTCAATTTAACATGCTGCCTTTTTCCAGTTCTCTGTCCTATTATAATGTTAACAGGAAAAGATACCAGTTGTCTCAGATGTACTTTAAAGAGTCCAGAGGTTTTATTCATTGCTTATTTATTTATTGATTTGTTTGTTTGTTTGTTGCTTTCACTGCTCCTTTCTGACTTTATCAGTCAAAAGACAGCAGAATGGTCCTTTGAATGACGCTCAGCAGATCTGTACCTTAAGATAATCTGACTAATTATGAAATATGTTGAACTTCAGAATATGACAGTATCCTTGCCAGAAGCTGACATTATTTGGTGTTTTGGCTAATGTCTTTTTGTACTGTGCGAACCGTAACATCTAAAACCAGGTTCTCACATTTACTGCCAATGTGTACCATTTATACTGTGCTTCCATCTGTCTACAAAATATATGACCCTCTTTGAATGCATGTGTAACTCTTGAATTCTTTGTAAATTTACACCCACAGGACTGAAATTTTGAATCCCACTGCTAGCTCTGTGGGCCTTCTAATGCCATTTCGTTTCAAATGCGAAGTCCAGCCAGATGTAGGCATTGTATATCAATCGGAGTCTCTGAATTGATCATAGTGTATGAGTGAATATAGACTTGCATCACACCCCCTGCCTTGTCATCTTAGCATCCTGGCTAATAGGCAGGAGCCCTAAATGGTTATCAAAGATAGATAGGATGGATTAATTCCAGAGTGCGAGCATGAATGTCATAGGCAAAAATGAGTAGGTTTTAGTGTTAAGCGTAGTTAAGTAAAGGTTTGTTTCTTTGCAGATTTAGTAGTATAATTTCTGTTGTTTAGTTTAGATAAAAGCTTGTCTTAAGCAAGAGAATGAACGTTTAACAAATTTGTGGAACAGAATATTGCCTTCTCTCTCCACATGCTTCACGTATAGGAACATTAACAGATCTGCCCTAAACCATTCCCAGGTCAGGAATCAGACCAGTCACGCAGCAGCTGCCTGTCCAAAATGTTCTTGACTGCTGGGAATACAGGCGTGGATCAATGCTGCCTTCCTGAAGTGGCAGCTAGCTTTTAATTATAGGTGCTGTTGAGCAGACTATGCCATCATGGAGGAATTTTAATCAGACCAGGGGATATGAGGTAGTCGGACAAGGGGCAATGCATGTTTGTCTTCAAAGACAATGCAATAAGATGTGATTATACCAAGATAATGAGTCTTCTCATTACAGCTCAGATTGGGGGTTTGCTTTGACTGCAGTGTAGTAAAAAGCAGTACCTAGTGTCCGTATCCTACAGCGGCCTTTTCATTAGATACAATAAGGCTTCTCATTAGCCACCACTCACATGTGCTCATTGTCTTTCATCACCTTGCAGGACAGCCTGGCTTTTTTCACTCCGTACAAAGACAAACATTGCTGAAAATAGTGGCGTCTAACTTCCAAATAAATAGCTTAAATGTTTCAGTTAAATCTGTATTTTTTATGCCTGTCCTTCTGGATGCGACAGTAAATTTGTGTTTTATTAAAAATGGATAGAGAATGGCAACAATTTCATAGATGTTTCCACAAATCTCAGTATAAAAAAAGCTTCAATTCAAGACTTTCATTGTCACTGTGGTACCACAAAGAAATTTTATTAGTGACATCCTGAGTCAATACCAAAACAGAAAATTCTGCATAAGATAAATAAAGAAAATAAAAACAGCAGCTAAGTATAGTAGAATAAATACTTAAAAAAAAAAACAGTAAATAAAACAGCTAACATACATTTGCATCAGTGATAAGGATATTTATGAACATGACTATTTATAATCAAGACATATACTGTACATTCAAGTCAACAGCTGTACAACATGGGACAACAGGTACTATAGAAACCATATCAGTAGTAGACTATCATATAAAGATAATACTGAAATAGTTATAGAGCAAATACCTCCAGCCCAGTCCCATAAGATCGTGTGCAGTGTTTTTATTATTATTATTATTATTATTATATGATTATTCTTTTTTTTTTGTAACAACTTTTATTGATTACTCTGGGCAGTTATTTTGATTGGATTTTTTTTTATGTAATATTTTTTGCACACATCTGAATATTATGTCCCCCATAACCCTGTAGTGGCTAAGCAGTTGACAGATGGCTCACTGAGTACAAAAATGGTTGCTTTATTAGTGCTCATGAACATTTCTTTACAAATAATTACATTCGTATCTGACCAGGTTTAGTTATGCTTAGAAAACATTTCACATGAAAACGAATATGTAACAACTGCAAAAGTGTCTGAAAATCACAAGTTGCTACAGAACAAGCGTAGTTTCAACCAATGCAAGCATGTAATAAATCGTATACTTATTTCACATCATTACCAGTCACTATTTTTACAGTTGAACTCTTTGGATAGCTTCTGGGACAGCCGAACCTTTCAAAGTGTCTCTTCTTCATGTACAGAAATATGTCAGGGTCGAGCTCTAAGTATAGTGGTTTTACAGAGAATGAATACAGGGACAGCTGTGTCTCAGAGTACAGTTCTGGCAACTGTCCTATCAGACCCAAATTTATATACAGGAATGGCTGCTATAATGTGACAGATGCGTTTCCATAAAACCTCGCACTAAGCAAAATCGCGTAATAAAAATAACAAGGCTTATGGAAAAAAATTGTGTTGGTGGAGAGGCAACTAAAACTCTAACCAAACTGAGAACCATTACATTGAAAACGCTATACAGTCGAGCTGAAGTTTCATCAATTTTCTTCTTAGATACTCAGTTAACTTTGTTCAAAGGAGTAGATTTTGTGCAAATTTGTGTTGGTGTGTATCTCTCTCCCTCAGATGATATGACCTGGATCTACATTGAGATGACCTACAAGAAGACACTAATAAATAAATAAATAAAGGGTGAACGTGAACATGATTTCGATCAATTTAACATGTATTGAAGTGTGCCACTATTTTTTTTTCAAACCAGTCACTCTATTGTCCTGCAAAGATCATCTGAGCTTCTGAATAACTTTTTTATCAGAAAAATTAAAGTGGCACGCAGTAATGGTGATGTGATCATTATCAATTTTGAAGGCTTTATTGGTTGATTCCTTTTTAAATTTGTACAGGATTGGGGATTTTGAATCGATGTAACTCCATATTAGACAATTGGACCATATTTCCACTGTAATCATTTTTTCTTTACTCCCTTAAAAATAAGAACTCCCACAACAAGGAACGTTCATGTTTTACAAATAGGTGTAACAATAGACCTGTCTGTGTAGGTTTATTTTAATGTGTATTTGAATTTCCGAACAAAATATAACACACGCAATTAACCCCAAATAAAATGTGAAATGAATGCATAGGATTTTTTTATTCTTATTTTAAAAAAAAAATCTAGTGCAAATCAGGCAGTCCTATTCCTATTATTCTCACATAACTGTCTGACAAAGTCCGATGTCCCCTCAGGTCTGCTTTTGGAAAAGACAGCAACATGTACACTGCCATCATTCAGCCGGAGCCTTGCTGCCATCGGATGACTGCTGCAGTACGTCTCGCTCCTGTCCTCTGCTGAGCTGCGGACAGTTATCGATGACCTTTGCACGGGACCTGTACTCGACTTTTTCCCCCCTGCTGTAAACATTGATCCCCCCTCCCCCTTTTGTTCTTCAGGATAAAAACAATTATAATGGGCTGGGGAGGTCACACTGTAGCTGAATGTCACGCTGCTGTCGGCCTTTTAAAATAATATTTGCAGAGGGAAAGGTCACCAGGAGAGGGTTAGTTATTGAAACATTTTGAATAAAATTCATGTGCACCTTTAAAGGTCTTTTCAGACTGCATTTCTAAAGGCAGTTTAAGAAAAGAAAGATAAGAATCTGCATTATATAAAAGAGAAAAGCATGCCACTCTATCCATCCATGAGACTGGTATCGTCATTGTAATGTCAATAAATCTGACAATAATTACAGTTCTGCAATATGCTTCATTTCACGAGCAGAGATGTGTGCTCTGTGGTGCTTCTGTCAATCAGTCAACCTGTGTTAAGCCGGTGCTCTAAAGAATTTATGTAATTATTACAGTGTGATGTGTAATGAAGTTGTTTCTTTTTTCCCAATGACAATTGAAGTCATAGCTGATTCTAGTGATTGGACAAATGAAGCTTCAAAACCGGGAGCATCCCAAACTAGCCAATCAACGCTGGCGCTAGCCTATCCATCCACAGATTTAAAAGCTTCATTTGTAAACCGTGTGGTGACTCTCATGTGAAGCAACAGTCAGAGACATTTTCTTTTAAAATGGGCACTTTTATTAATGTCGACCGGAAATGCAAAGCAGCCACAATATCAACACTGACTTCACAAATAGTGTAACACAGGGGAAGAGGAGAAACTCAGTCCAGCACACAATGATGCAGACACTCCACACACACAGAGGGATCACAAAATAGCAGAGTTGCTAACTAATAATTACAGGGGAAACTATATCAACACAGAACACAATCAGACTAATAATAACACATAATACAATTATCTACAACCCCAGTGCATGGTAGGAGCTTTTGAGAAACCAGGCAGACAAGGCTCGAGGACACAGGTTTTTTACAAGAAAAATAATGTTTTATTACAAAATGCAAAAAAAAAACTTGTGCTCATAACAAAAAGTAAAGTGAGCCTAGGCCAGCACAAGCTCAAAACAACTATACAACCTCTCCACAACACACAACAGGGGTTATGTACACAATGGTGGGCCCTACCATGACACAAAAAAGGGGAAACATTAAAACAATTAACTAACAAAATAAATTAAATACCAGACAAATGAATTTATAACAGGACCGACAATGCAAAACATACAAAATAACCAAAGTCAACACAAATCAATACAAATCCAACAATAAGAAGGAAAAACTAAAACTCCGCTACCCTCCATAAGCTAATATGTGGAGCCATCCGGTTTCCTGTAACCCTTGCAGACACCCTCCATCTACATGCTATCAAAGAAGACCTTCCCAAAGAAAAACAACAAAATAAATTAATTGTGAATTAAATATTGCAACAGAATCTAAATGTGCATGCTTCATTTAGAAGCGTGCACAGTATTAAAATAAACATGAATAAAACTGTAAAGTAAACAAATTGTGACATAATGTAGAGGAATTATACAGTCATAGCTGTGTGGCTGACAGAACAGCCATCACAGAGCTCAACACAGAGAAAGTGCCGGTGATTTTGGTGAAAAATACAACATAGAGAGCAGAGGAATGGAATTCTGAATTGCTTTGTATAAATCATCCAGAAATTCTGGGCTTTAGCTAAATCACCACAAATAACCTTTGGTGCCTCAATTGAGGTGCGGGTTGCAGAGGAGTCCAAATTATATCCCTTCAGTCCTGATGGAGCTGGAATATTCACAACAGAGAGTGATAAACACACAATGTCCATATTTTGAAACCTGAAATACTGAAAGTCTTTCTTTTTTAAAGGCTAACACACAATGATATTCTGGTAATAACATTTTATCTGTCAAATTAATTTGGGAAATTAAATAAAATCATAATGCTCATAATGATAATCACTATTTAATTTTGTCTACACCAATGCTTTTTTTTTAATTTACTTTTCTAGCTGGTGCTTTTGTCCAAATTGCCTCTTGCAATTTCTTTACCCATTAAACGAGCTTTGAAAATGGAACCTGAAAATGGTTGACTGCCGGTCATCCAGAACCGTGCCAAGTGACAGAATGAGTTTCCAAGAATTGCCTGACTGCCAAAGACTGTCTTGCTGTTTTCCATCACAAGACAGCTCTCACCTTTTTAATTGTACTTCTGCCACCAGAACTCAATTATCCCTCTCCCTGGTTGTTGATAGGCAGCACTTAGTGTACCTCGCGATGCTGATTTGTGCTCAGATCCTTTGAGAAACCATGTCTGAAATATCATTTCTATGATGCTGTGAGTCTGTTAGCACCATAATGCAATGCCAGTGATTTGCAAAAGTGTTCCACTTATTGTTGCTTTGACTGAGGAAACGATTAACATACAGTAATTAATATTAAAAACAATGAAAAAAATTGTCATTCATTATTATTTTTTTTTCTAATCTCTAAAGCTGATTGATATCCATTATGTTATTGTAGTATTTCTTAGTAATACTGAGAAATAAAACATTAGACATAGTGTTATGGTGAGAGGAGATCAAAATAAATCAGTAGATTTCAAAAAGATCCAGAATTGTGCATTATCCAATCAGCAGCTTCCCTACAGTCTATCATAATCTTGGCAATGTGGATTGTTTTTCCTCAGTAGGGAGTGTAAAGATAGAATTGACGGGAAAATGATCACGGCAAGAAGGACAAGAAAACTGGAATCTGATGGCAAAATGTACCTTTCAGAAGGAAAGCGACCTTTATTTTGGCATTGACTACATTGAGGTGGTTTTAAAATAAGATAGTGAATCTCTTTGATTATCTAGCAACTTTAGAAACTTAACTAAATCCGCTGAAACCAATAAGCACAGTTAAAAAAATGTAGAAATATTGTCCAGCTTTATTCATCTCCATGGGAAAATTGGAAAGTTTTTGCATACCCCATTGAACACACATGAAAGCAAGATTTGTGGTCATAATGCAGAGACAGCTGGCATCCAGCACCCCTGGAGCACTTGGGGTTAAGGGCCGTGTTCCATGGCCCAATGTTGACATTTGAATGGTGATAAAAGTTCTTTGGCATAAGTTAGATGATTTGTGACTTTTCTCATGCAACAGTAGAATGCTTGGCAAAACTTGATTTGTTTACTTCCACAAGTGACAAAGTACAAATATCAGGGAGCCCACCAAACTGGGCAGTTTTACCCACAATGAAAGGTCTTTTGCGCAGTAGTTGCAGGGCCATTAAAGGAAACAGTTAATCAGTACACTGAACAGTGTATTGCAGCAAACAGGGTGGGTGAAGTGTACAAAGACAGACTCATATGTCAAGAACTGGTGGAACCAGGACATGATAACCATTAACTGGGGATGAATCTCAAGAACAAGAAAGCCGAAACATCACTACTAACCAAGAACAACAACAAAAAAAAAGACTCCACTCAACCAAGTTCACAAATTTTACAAGAGACTGGCAAAGAAAATGCAGCCTTGGAATTCAATTCAATTCAATTCAATTAGATTTGATTCAATGCAATTCCATTCCATTCAGTTCAATTCAATTTAACTTATATTTGCATAAAAATAAACATTTTTAACAACAAATCAAAATGCAAACAGAAAAGCAGCTCTGCGAACATAGAAGCTGGACTGTAAGCGAAACTAAACGTTAAGCCTTGTACCTGAAGAGCGATGAGACCAACCCTTGAGCAATGCTGGCTACTCAATCCAAATCTGTACTTCTAGATCAAAGCACGTCATGCTCAAGCCCATAATCAAATCAGTGGCACAGCTGCAACAACAATAACTGCTGAAAAAGCCCTAACTGGAGGAGAATGGTGCTCATGATGCTAAACGCCTAAGTATCTGTCAAGTAATAATTTTATTATGTATACTCGAGCTCCACCAGATTATTGACAGCTTATTAATACATAGGCCACTGTCGCAATCTTTTAAAGGACAGTGTCGCATAATGTTGGTGACATAGCCACGTAATCTAAATTTCATGAGTCACTTGGAGTGATTGAGTGTTCCATATTCAGTTTCATTATTTGAATTATGTTTATAAATACCCTTGATCAAGTACCCATTGCCACTCAACACACGCCAAGCTAGCAGAACCACCCCCCCGATATTTATGCTATTCTGTCATTATGTTATCAACAGTTTCAAAGGTCAAACTGTATCTCAGTGCTTCGTGCCTCACTACTTTACAGAGTTGCATCCCTGTTGTGTTGAATGAGACCACATTCTTTGAGCACTAAGGCAGAGATCGATTCATCTCATAACCTGTCTCGTGTTTAAATTTTTTTCGATTTGATTGAAAGCAGCTCTGAGATAGCCACATACCTTTTTAATCTGCTACAATATAGTTGCCAATAGTTATTTTAGTCAAGCATTTTCCTGCACACTGATCCATGTGGTAGACGGGGGGGGGGGGGGCAAGGTAAAAAGGAATCTTGGATAGGTGTAATAATGAGCCCAAACAAGGAGAAGTGTGCAGTCTGTGGCTTTCCCATTAAGAATAAAGGATTAAGGAATTTTCTGGAAAAACGCGGTAGGCAGTGTCTGGTCAGGCTCAATTTTTTTTCCATGCAATAAAGAAACAAAATGCAGTGCCCAAACAATGCAATGCATCAACCAGGTGTGTGACACTTTCACGTTGTGCCTTTAGAGTGCCGGTTTACACAAAAAACAAAAAAGCTACATACCCTGGTGTCGAGATGACACGGGAGCAAACAGAACTAAGAAGCCTTGGAGTCAAATTCTCCATCACACCCCTTTTGTAACATTGAACCAAACATTTATTCACACTTATCAATTCAAGACAGAAACTTCACTGACATAAACAGAGGCAAACCAGATCTTTAATTAATTTTGTTAATTCATATTAATAGCTGCAGAGCAATTAATATGAATTCTGCTCAGCAAACAAACAGACGTTAAATAAAATATACATATATATGCTACAAAACAGCGATGTGTTAGAATTCTGCATAGCAAAGTTCCTATTCCTCTCACAGAAGTAAATTTAAAAAGGCCTGTATCTGCTTGGATGAGAGGACTTATCTCTCACCTGAGTTATGCCAATTTTGTGTCTCCAAGCCTACCCCCCTACCCCCATTACCCAAACACAAATTTTAATTACTTCTGTTTTCAGTGTCCTTGATGAAACAGCTTGCTAACTATCCAGTATTCAGGTGAGTACTGTTTTAAAACTTTAGAATCACTTTAGACTACCATGCCTCTCCTTTCAAATATAGATAATCGCAGAACTACTCTGGTAACCATACAGGGAACAGGAAAGCTCAGAAAACATCATTTCAGAACTGACGATTTGGTGTTTCCTTTTTGTCAAAGGAATTTATTCATTTGATCAGGCTTCCTTCCCAGGCAGTAAATCAGATGAACAATGACCTATCAGTAATTTTCCAATTTACTAAGAGGTCTTTGGATTTCAATCCTATTAGGACGTCGGCACGTTAGCTGACAGGCCATCAGTAATCGAAGCAGAGCCGTAACATAATCAGTCCGATGAAAGCGATTAAACCTTTCCGTTAGTGGCAGACCGAAGAGAAGTGCACTGCTCCATATCTTTTAAATAATTATTTTATAGGTTGCTCTGCAGCTTATTCATATTAATTCTTTCATACTGATACAAAACCTTTGATTTTTACTTTTCCCTACAGATGTGCCTTATATTGAACTTCATTAACTAGAAAACTGTATCAAAAGTCTGATTAATATGTTTTGCAATATTGTAGATTCTGTAGGTTAATGCCATCCAGGGTGTATCCCAGCTTTGTGTCCTGTGCTGCCTTGGATAGGGTCTAAGACTGCCTGTGATCTTAACAAGGGCAGGGAATAGGACAATGGATGGATGGAAGGATGGATGTAGTTTAGCAGGAAACTATTACTAGCAAAAAAAATATCATGAAAGCAATATGCTCTACATAACAAACTTGTTGAATTATCTTTACTATAATTAAATTGACTTCTCACTTCTGCATGAGTTAGTTAATCCCTGCTTTCTGATTACTTATGATATGTTATATACTGTGTTGGAAAAATTTTGCATTAAGAGGCATCTGTTCATGTTTCAGTAAAAAATATCACTCTGCTAAACATTCAATGCCGCAATGAATTTAACAGAGCATCAGTCAGCAAAGTACCAGAGATTTAAGCAAAAAGTTGAAAGTAGCAATTCACAAATGGGGTAATACCCAGTTATTTATTTAATGTATATATCATCCATCCATAATTCAACCTCTTGTCCAGTAAAAGGTCATGAGGGGAGTCTGACGACTATAGCAGGCAACATAGCGCATAAGGCAGGGGTACACCCTGGATGGGATGCCAGGCTATCACAGGGTACAACTCCGAGGTACACCCTGTATGGGATGCCAGTCTATCACAAGGTTCAACTCTGAGGTACACCCTGGATGGGATGCCAGTCTATCACAAGGTTCAACTCTGAGGTACACCCTGGATGGGATGCCAGGCTATCATAGGGTACAACTCTGAGGTACACCCTGTATGGGATGCCAGTCTTTCACAGGGCACAAGGCTGGGGTACATCCTGGATGGGATCACAGGGCACATATACCGGTACTTACACATGCAACCCACACTCTGGGCAGTTAAGACAAGCAGATCCACCTAACTGTGGGAAACTACAGGTTAAACCCACACAGCATTCAAAATCCCAACCCTGGAGGCATGAAGTGCTCATGCTACCCACTGCATCTCTGTGCTATGTATAAGTATGCATGAAACACAAAACAAAATTCCTTTTGCCACCCTTTAAAACAATGCGATGACAGCAAAAAGCAAAATACGTACGATACCTTCATTGTAAGGCAGCTTGATAACCACTGAAAATGGCTTTTTGACAGTAAAACTCTGGCTCAGTCCCAAGTAACTCTCAGGAAATATAAATATACTCTGACTGGAGAGGCTGAAGGTGATGCGCGTCTCATTAACACTACAGTATATTATTATAGCACCATGAAGCCCAGATCATGTCATTTGTAACCACGGTTTGGAACAGGAAGACTGGTTATGCAACAGCGATGCATCAACAGAAAGGTCCCCATTTCAAATCTGAAGAGCGTAGCAGCTGCCTTTACCTTGTTAAGTATTAAATCCTATCTGCTTTAAGAGTTACCAAAAGGCAGCTAAATGATGTCAGATAAAGTACTACTAACGGGGGTGCAAAGACAGAATTGACAGAGTCCTTTCAAAGCCCTTCATAAAGGTTTTTTTTTTTACTTTAATATCACAACATCATCCTCTTTGTACTGCTTAGTGTAATGATTTGACGCAGGCAGGATTCAGACAAAGAAATACCAGGGTTATTTCAATGAATAATCTGAAATCATAGGCTGAGGACAGACAGGTCAGAGCACTAGCAGAGGCAGAACACAAGCAGCAAAGCAAAATGGAAATTTAGAAAGGGTGAAATCCGGCATGCGGTCCATAAAGGTTTAACGAGGCAGTCGAGAAACGTAAAAACAGCAAACTTATCCAAAGTTCAATGGCAGAGAAATAATAACCCAGAGAACATTGGGTCGTACGTGGAAGAAAAGAGGACCATGGAGTAAGGTGAGTGTACTTAATACCTCGCAATGCAATTGCTACTTGATGAAATGAAATAACAGTGTTTAGAATTTGGGGGAGGCTGAATGGGAGAGGACTGGCTGTGACTGGCTGGCTCCACATTACGTTTAGTCTATCGTCCGTCCATCCATCCATCCATCCATCCATCCATCCGTCCATCCATCCATATTCCAACCACTTATCCGGGTCAGTGTCACGAGGCGTTGCCACTTATGAGATACACATTAAACTTACACATTTTCACACATTGAGCCAAGTGTGTGAAAAAAAACCCTTCTGTACATTTACGAATGAGCAATGCATTTTCAACATTCACTGGGCTTTATTTTGCATTGTATAGCTACAACACTTCATATAAAGTATTAGACATTACATTTAGAAATGTTTTTTTTTTTTTTCCAGTCAAGGAATGTGCCTTTGTTCCTGCCCCCCCTACACCTCTGCCACTTCATGAGCATAGAAAAGGGAGATAATTGAGCACCATAAATGGGAAAAAATGTTATTTCACAGAAATTGCAACTCTAGAATAATGAGACTAGATAAAATATAAGTGCTTGAACTTTTATTGAACTTGTGACTTTTCTCAAGTTTGTAATAGGAAGAGCTCAATCAAAGGTTCAAAAAAATTCAGGTTGTTTAAAGAGACGTTTTCAAACACTCAGGACTATAGAGAAAAAAAAAAACTAATTGCATTTCTATGTACTTTTTTTCTTTATTAATAGAATATATTGAGTTTTATGAAAAATAAGTTCCCCTAAGAGGGACTACATTTATTCCATCTAATTATTATTTTAATGATTGTTAGCAATTATTACTTAATAAGCAATTCATCTCGTGTTTACTTGTGATTTTGACAAAAGCTTTAGGGACTAGTAAGAAAATAAAGTTGTTATGAAAAAAAAATGACAATAAACCTGCATCACTTTCGAACAAATCATGAAGTTTGCCATCACAGGGCAGGGTGAGTAATGGAGAGAAGGAGAGACTGAGGCACACAAGATGTAATACTGGGGAAGAGGGACGACTAGGTAAAGAGTGACCTTTGTCCACTTTGTGTCTCCTGAACTGGCCCTAGCAGCCTCTGGCAGATAAAATGGATAGACTGTCAATGCTTAAAGGTAGCTCTCCATGCAGCAGTACAACTGTCAGGGATTCTGGGCTGTGCCAGGCAGTTTTACAGGTGTGACACTGTAGTCCCTGGCCTTTTTTGTGCTGTACGTTACACTAGATCTCCTCTTTGGTACATCTCCATTCCAGTGCAGCACATAAATCCAAACATTAATTTGTGTGCAGTCATTTTGTTGCATTAATTGTGCATAGCAGAATAAAAGAGCTTCATAATAAACAATAATGCAATAATTACACATTTAGGCAAAAAAAAAAAAAAATCAAATTAGAATGCTGCAGCAGACAATGAACGATAAAAAATAAAATCAAAGCGTGAATATGTTAAGCACAGTACACGTTTGGCACCTAGGGATTTATCATACAGTCACTAGGTTGCATAAATGACTGCAGTTTCTGGTGTTGAACTTCTTGTTTAAATCCTCTGAGATGTAAAACCCATCACCTATCAAAAGGATGCAGAGAAAACTCAGTCAATTCTTGCATTTGCAGCTTAATGGCATTAGGTGCTTTGTATTCAAAACCCAGCGTGTCGAGTGTCGGCTGACGGAGAGATTACATCATACAACAAAAGGGGGGGTGGTGGTGGTGAAATGATGTGCTAGGGAAACCCGAAGACAAAATATGCTGGCTCCACAGAGAAACAGTGTCATCGTTGTCACTGGATGTGGGGTGGCAGGGCCAAGAGACAAGGGGGGTGAGGATGCAGGTGCGAGTGCAAACAGGGTTTTAATAACAAAAGTAGAGAACACAACCACAGGGCTCTTCCCTGAATGCAAGGGGGAAATAAGATGATGAACTCAACGGGAAACAAGGCGAGAACAGCATCACAGGGGACTAGTGCACAGATGGGCAAGACTAGAGAATGAAACTGCCATAAACCAGGCATGGATCAAATCTGGCAGAGACACAAATGAACGTGCGACAAAGACAAGGCAAAAGACACAGACATAAATAACAAAACACACAAGCGGAACACATGAGGGCAATCAGGGCGAAGGCAATTGGCATAAATGAGGAAATAAGATATGCAAACATGAAACCCCAGTCAATACTCTGGAGGCATGGAGCACTGGTCCAGAGGTGACACAGGAGTTCAGGGGCATGTGAGCATGCATTATCAATGATAGATATGTGAAAGAAAATCATGTTTATATTGGTGTAAAACTAAGACTATGTTTGGCAAAGTGTGTCACTTTACCTGTTTTGAAACATATCCTCTCAAATCACCACAGAGTTTGCTGTTACCTTCCAGTATACCCATGTATTTCTTGAACTCTACGCACCTCGTTTTGGCAATCAGTACCCAACTCATTAAGTGAGCTGGCGTTGAAATTTAACATATACGTAGAATGACTGGGGGGGTCTTGAGGAGACGATCGGAAACCAAAGTAATGTTCTTCCACATCCATCCATCCATCCATCCATCCATCTATCCATCCATCCAACATGTCAGTAGCATTTTGGAGAACAGAAGTAATTATTGATTCTTTTTATGGTATCTTTTCCTATTTTTATATAATCTAATGTAAACTCATTTTTTCATAAGCAAATATACACTTATTGTCCAGATAAGCATTTTCTATGCTTGCCTAAGACTTTTTCACAGCATCCTGTGTGAACACGTTAACACCCACATGCAACACTCACACAGACAAACACACACCACAACACAAGTGTGTTTTGAAGCAGGCGTGCTTCTGAAGAGACATGCAGTGCTTCAGTTCATTTTTAGTTACTCATTTAATTTTTTTGTCATTGTTTAGATATCAGTGAACATCTCCTGTTCACCTTATACTTTCAATTATCATTCAGGCCTGAAACAAATTAGAATCAAAAACCAATCTTGTCTGCATATTTGCCTCATCCTCCCCTGCTCTCAAAGACAAGTGATTTGTTCCCTCTATGTCTTGAAATTTCACTCTATTTTATCTTCAGTGTTATCTTCACAATTCTTTAGAAGAACAACAGAACCCCCCCGAACTCCCGACTCCACCCCCACCCAACGGCCAACTAACTTTCTGACTGTACACAAATTTCTACCCAGCCCTTTGACCTAAGTCCAACCTCACACAGGGGGCAGTTATGTTCACGATTGCCATTTCTGCTCAGTCCTGTATGGGAGGGGACATGCAAAACTCTGGGATAGAATGGGCATGCTTTATTCCATCTCTGCATTCCTTCTGAGCAAAAAATTATAGTTTTGCCTTGGCTACATCAGCAATAGAGGAAAATCCCATTTACAGTGTGGTGAGGGGAAAAAATATGTCTGCGGATTGTTTTTCTTCCAGTTTTTTTCATTTTCTCTGTGATGGAAGAGCATAAAAATATAACCACTTTAACCTATGCCTCTGGGTCCAGAATGGGATGTTATAATCAAATCATTACTTTTATCAACGTACAGATGGCTTTTTAATAGAATCACTTTATTATGTCATTTTTCATTTTATCTGCTGTGTCTCTCTGTTTGTCGTCTTTTTCTCATATTTCCAAAGGTGAGTTTCTAGAGGGTGTCCATCTGCTTGGGGAAGGGGGGGCAGGAGTTCCTTGAACTCTCCCACTATAGATTCAACCTCCCTGCTGCCCGCTACCACCCCAGATACCTGGAGCAACCATTGTTACCTCCTTAAATCAATCTTCAACTATCTTTTGTTGGTAGAAGTAGGAAGTCACGGTAGCAACAATGACACAAGAGTTCAATCGTCTTATGGAGACTAAAATGTTAACCGCAAGAAGGAATTAGAAGTATATATATAAGAAAAAAACTTCACTGAGTGTTGTAACAGTGGAACTTTACATTTTAATTCACAACACAGCATCTCTAGTAAATGGCAGGTTGTGAATTGCTTGTGCACAGCAGCTCTCCGGAATGAGTAGGATTCCTCTCAGGATTAAATGTGATTTGAAAATGAAGGTATAAATATGCTAGAACATTCTTTATGCAATTTACACCCTAAGGAAACACATGAGAACATGTCATACTTGAAAACACACGATTCCACCACGGCTACAGTTGGGGAACCACGCTGAAGTTTTAAACTTTTGGATCTTTGATTATGTCGACTATCTCGCTCGTCTCTCGCAAACCTGCTTCAGAGATTGATCTACTTTTGCTCAGTGATTATGTAGTTCAGCGTATGGAATTTCAGAGTCAAAGCAAGAGGTTGCGATTGACCTAGCGATTCGGGTCATTAGCTCGGTGGAGTAGCTTTCCTGCCTGGCAGGTCATGCTGGTTCTGGAGAAGGGTACCCATGACCTGCTTGGCTCCTGTATCTCTTACACGTGTACCAAGACACAAAGAGTAAGAAAGAGAGCATACTTCACATCTCATCTCACAGCGGTAAGTACTAAATATTACGCAAGTAAATTTTTTAAAGATTTGGGTAAGATACACATAAAATAAACATAATTTGTCAAATGTTTTATTATTCCTGATATAAAAATCTGTCAGAATAGAAAGTGAAAAAAAATTATAAACATTTAAAGCACAAAAGATAAGCTTTAATTAATTAAAATATATATTTGAAGGGCATGCTCTCCTGGGCGTCGACCTGCGCTGCGTGGTGGCTGTTGATACCTGGGATTGGCTTCAGGGCTCCCATGACACTGCACTGGACAAGCAAGTAGAAGATGGTTGCCTGGCTCGATGGTTTCGTACATTTAGAGTAATCTGGTCTATTTGTTATTGTACTTCATCCTTAAAACTCTCTTTCACCTGACAAAAGCGGGAGCTTTCAAAATGAACAGCAAACCATGCCAAATGCTTACATGGGGCTACAGCAGCCTGCTTCAGAGGCAGGTGCAGACCCTCTAGGATATTCTCAGCTGAAGACACCTAGCGGTTCCCACGCAGATCGGTCCAAGGACTGAAGACCACTGAATTATCTTTCCCCAAGTGTTAAAATCATTTGTGAAATTACTGACTGTTGCCAAATTATTGAATAACAAATGACATCTCTGCAACCCAAACGTGGTACAATAACAGGGTAAATTAATCAGAGAAGACCCGTCTAGGTTGGCAAGCATCCACAATGAAAGGAAAACACATCTAATGTATTTTATTTCATCATTTGTAGCAAAAAGGAATTGCATTCTTGGCAGTTATAGTGCACTGATTTTTGTCATTTTGTTAAGTTTTGTCTGCCTCACTTGAGCAAAGCTGGTCACAACAATCCCCTCTATAAAATCTCCTCTAGTTTCCCATTGTAAATGTAATAGCCTCAAGAACCCATAAAGAAGTCACAATCTCCAAAACCCTGCAGATGAAGTTTATGTATTGGTAGATTTAGAAATTCAGTATATGGAAAGATTGTATCCTATCGATGTGGGAATTGCACAGACATTAAACTGGATTGAAACTCATTATCCGCAGTTTTTTTTTTTTTTGTTATATTTATTATATTCCAAGCTCCACAACCAATCATCCGTTGAAAGGTTTTAGATTTTTCAATGAAAAGGATGTAATTGTGTGCTCCACAAACAAATTTAGAAGTTTGCTTATTTATTTATTTTTCCACCATTGCATTTGAATGCTTGACTTTTGTAAAGAGCTCACAATGGAAATTCCAGTGTGGGGAGACAAAAGATTTCCGTTTTTCATTTTAAAAAGGCCAGCATTTCGGGTGACTGGAGACCTGACTGTCACCTGCACAATCGCAGCAGCTCTCCACTTTGAAAGGAGCAGGGACTATAATTACTTTAAAAACCGCGTGCTGACGTAATGAATATCACCATCGAAATATCACGCCGCTCCAATCTTCCTGACATTAAGCTTCACCGCACACGTGCAGACACTCCCACTAAATTTAAAATAAAGATATTAGAATTAATAAGCAGGCATGTGAGGGACTGTGACACACACATTGAATCATTCTTAAAAGTTAGCTAAAGTCTAACAAGGCAGATAATTGATATTTTTGTACACAGCTCCATTTTAAGCATGTGGCTGTATCTCTCTCCCTTACACTCTCCTTCTTTTCAGTGTTTTGGAATGATATACCACTTGACAAATGTCTGCATCCTTTAATCTTTAATCAGAACACTCCATCTTCTCTTCCAAGTGCCCATGTATCTTTCAGCGCTGTGTCTTTGTGTGCGGTCCCATCCTCCTACTGGGATCCTCTTACTCAATCTGCTTCCTGTTCCTCTGAAGGTTATGGAAACACAAGAACTTTGTCCGGAATGTTGACGCAGCGACAGTACACCCTTCTACCCTTGACGACATACACATGCATTTATATATGTATATGTTTAAAATGAGAAGGCTGAGATTTCGTTTAGCTCCAAATGATTACGTTTTGTAACTTTGGGACATCCCTGAACAACATAGCTGAAAAAGGAGTGTGGGAACATTGCCTTAAGTGAATTTAAAAATTCAGTAATAATTACACATATATTGCAAACTAATTAAGAAGTTATGAACTGTTTGGCCTTTATTCCACTCTCTGTGTGATTAGAAGTCATAATTCACAAGTCCCACAAGCTCTTGTTCATCTCTCATATGCTGGCTCTAATTGTAACTTAATGGTAAAAAAGAAATCTGTGACTTTTTAACATATAGAGTAATTATTTAAACTTCCTGGACGAACAGCAAAGAACAAAACAGTTCTTCTAATTGTCTAAAATAGCACAAGAGCGTGGGCATCTCCTACTCTGATATTCCACTACAAAACTGTAAAAAAACCTGCTCTGAGAAAAAAAAAAAAAATTAGCTCTTTGTTAATACTACAACGGCCTGAATAGAAAACGAGCAAGTGAATTAAAAAACGAGGAGCGATGGAGGATCGTCCATCTGGAATGAGAAGTTGTCACAGCTGGGACATGGCAAGAAATAACTGGGACACTCCCGTGCAGAGCGACATGCAGAGACAGCTGTTACTTGCTTCTCATGTTAGCGAGACGGCAGCTCTGCAGAGGCTGTAAACATGGGAAAACAGTGACTCGGAGCCTTCATCTGAGAGGAGCTTGGGGGGAGCGGGGTAGCTGGTGTAAGGCTAGGCACAGGTGGTATCACGCTACTAGCTAACAGAAGGTGGTATGTGCGCGGGTGTAGGTGGCAGGAGAGAAGATATAGCAGTGGGGAGTACACTCTCCCGGTGATGTTACGCTGTCACACGTATCTGCTGAACTTGGGCTGTAAAGCTTACCTCAAGTATGGCACCTTGAAAGAAACACAGGCTGCTACAGCCATGACCGGTAAGAGAGGCTAAAAATACATGTGTGGTGAAATATGGCAAAATTCTACCCTGTGTCAAAAATGAAGATAATAGGTGTCATTTAGGGTTTTAGGGACACAGCTACCAGTATTGGTACCTTTCCACAATCACAATTTTCTCTGAAAAAAAGCTGAAACTGACAAAAGTCATTTTTTGTCCACCATTCTTTGTTCAATATTCCATAGAACAAACTTTTGCATTTGATTTGTGAATTAACATATTATTGAAAAGTATAAAACCAATGGAAAATGGTATGGATAAAAAGGAATAACATTGCAGTGACCTCTCAAACGGCCTATTTACTTTAATTAGTATAATATGTGTCTTCAATCTTATAATCAGCCACTTAGCTTATTTGAATGGTGAAAGGTACTTACTCAGATGCTTTGTGTCACTGTGTGCATCACACTGACACTGGACAAGAAGGGAAAGCTGAGAGCTGTCTGAAGAAGAAAGGAAGACTGTCAAGTAGGCTAAAGGGTCAGGCTAAAGGCTTCAAGACCATCTTCAAAGATTTTCATGTTCCTGAGGCCATGGTTGCTAAAATTATCAAGAAGTTTTAGATCCATGAGACTGTAGCCAACCTCCCTGGGCATGGCCTCAAGAGGAAAATTGACCATAGGTTGAACAGAAGGATAGTTTGCATGTTGGAAGATGAACGAAGGAAAGCCTTCGTAACCTGTAATGTAGAACAGGGTCACAGTGAGTCTAGAGTCTATTACAGGAAGCAAAAGATGGCTAGTAGAGGATACTGGACACAATGTTTATCCTTTGCATATATTGTGTGCATGTGTATAAATATATTATATATATAAAACAGATTCTACTGTAGATGTGTCAAATGTATAGCCAACAGCACATTCTCTAAAGACTCACTGAAAAGTCAAGACCCATGACAAGACACAGGAAGGTATCGCCATAACAAGAAATGAAGACCAACTTCAGGTCTGCAGTGAAATGATACATTTTCGCATATTATATGTTTAACTAGTCTGTTTGCTGATCCTTTGCATGGTCTGGGAGCGAGCGAGGCAGCCTTGGACCTGAAGTCAAACACTGCTCTCGGATTTATCACCAGTGCCGTATGCCCACAAGCCACTCCTGCATATTTATTTATTGTCAGGAGGAGGGCTCGACTCTGGTATATTGAGGTCAGTGCAAGGGGTCCAACGGACTTTAAATGCCGGATCATCACACGGTGCCTGGAGGTATTTGTTCTCGAGCCGCGGAGGAGAGTGCTGGAGCTGAGAGACACGACGCCCCGCACTTGAACCCTGGCCCCCAAGGAGGTTGCGGCAGGAGCAGCTGACTGGACCGGCCAATCAACAACATTTGCCTGCTATGTCTCCTTGCTGCAGTGCTGTAGATAGCATTTGCTTGAAAATGGGCCTGCAAATGGCCTAACAGTGAAATGATTACCACATATGTGCACATACACGCACGCACGCACACACAACAGATGTTTAATACACAGACAATAGAATGGGAAACCCGTACAATGCGCATATCACTTTGGGGACAGGAATGCTGACTCCAATCCTTGCTGTAAAAAAGCCAATACATATGCACACATACACAAAATTATTCTTTACTACTGCGCTCCTTTTCTTGGTGGACTGCCATCCCTCTACACTCATATACTATATGCCCAAAAGTATGTGAATACTGGCCTCTGCAGAATCTCTTTTCAAAACCAAGACTATAAACAGGAAGTTGATCCTCCCTCTGCTGCTATAATAGCTTCTGCTCTGCTGGGTAGGCTTTACTTCAGATGTTGGAGAATAACTGGTGGGATTTGCTGCCAGAACAGTATTAGTAAGGTTGGGTCCCTTTGTGGGGTCTAACCATTTCACAACTGAACTCTTGCTGCTTCTGTATGTCCAATTCACAATCACATTGCTTGCAGGTGACCAATGCAGAGATTTGACACACTGATGGGTGCCATCCTAGGATGGCAGCATGTTGAAAGTCATTAACTTCTTCAGTAAGACCCATTCTACTCAGTTTGTTTCTGAAAATTGTATGAATGTGGGCTTAATTATACACTGGTGTCAGTAATGAGTGTGTCTTAATTAGCCAGTTCCACTAACTAATAGAGGTTTCCACATACTTTTGACCATATAGTGTAATTATGAATGGAACTGCTGGGCAATGTTGATATACTTGTGATTGGAGTGAATAGTATTTGTATCTAAAATGAAGTGCTGAATAGTTATTGGGCCATCAATCAATCAATCAATCAATCAATCAATCAATCAATCAATCAATCAATCAATCAATCAATCAATCAATCAATCAATCACTAGTTGGTAGTGAGTTGGATTTGGCCTGGGAAGAAGGCTGAATGAACCAGTATGACCCAAATGAGGGCTTGCTGGATCAAGCCCTTGCTCGAGGGCTTGCTGACTGAAGACTCAGTACATGATGAATTTAACTCACACATCAGAAAAAAAAAAAACTTATCCTGCATTCTGAGTGAATTCTGGGACATTGAGCCAGAATGGATGAAGTTCAAGGCCTCAGTTATTGCCATGGATACAAAGAACTGTGTGATGGTAATCCTAGGATCCTTTGGTGGATACCTGTGGTGAGGGAGGCTGTCATGCTGAATTAGGAGGCCTTCGGGATAACGTGTGCATGGAGGTCTGCTTAAATAAGTGAGAGAAACCAAAGGGATGCCATGACGGCAGTTGTGGAAGCACAATGCTGTGTATAGGAGGAATTTGTCAGATATGGAAAACTATTTGGGGAGGCGAAATCTGACAAACTCTGGGGATATTGTACAGCAGTGGAAAGATCCACTTAATCTGCTGGGTATGTCCTCTCATTGGCAGTCATGCTGGAGTCCTCAGATAGATTAGAGACTATCGCTGCGGCTGAAGTTGCTATGCTGGTCTGAGTCCTCCATTCCAGAAAGGCTACATCGTAGATGGATTTCATCCAGTGATGATGAAAATGAAAATGACGGGCATTGCTGGGGTGATGTGGCTGACGTGCCACTTCAATGTTGCATGGAAAGTGGGTAATTTACAACAGGGGACCAGATGAGATCACAGTTCTCTGTCTCTCTATATAAATAATTCTTGCAGTAATCCAGCAGTTAGCGCTTTCTTGGGACCTTTAAATCAGACTCTGAGTTTTGCGTTGAGCCGTCGTCGATATGCAATGGTGCCCAATTAGAATAGAAAGACATAGAAATGCTATTTATAATATAGATTTAAATGTTATCCCTCAACAGACACAACCTTAAAGTTTTATTTATGCCCTTGCTTTAATCCTGTCTTGCCACAGTCCATGACACAACACATAAGACAATGAGGAACAACTGAAGTTTGCTACTTTCCAGGCACAGCATTGTGGCCGATCCTGGGAGTGAAACATTGCTTTGTGGAACAAAGAATGAACAGACGCTGATGGGAAATCGTCTGATGGAAAAAAAATTTGCCCTGAAATGGAGTGTCTAAGTATTGAGGGTGGACATTAAATGATACCTGTCTATTGATCCTTACCAAACATGCTGCTTACACTCCCATTGGTAGATATTTCAGGTTTTATTGCTTGGGGTACCTTTTCCCAACTTTCCAATTTTGATTTTGAAACTTCCTTTCAAAGAATAGAGAGGAGGCATCCAGCTGTCGATAGACTGAACTTGGAAGGTCAATGTAATCAGAAAAGACAGATGAAAAACACTCAAATCCACCGCCCACCATCAAATGAATAGTCCACGATCACAGACAATCTCTTACATTTTATTTTCAGGAGACAGATTGAACTGAGTGATCTTCATTTTAAAACAGTCGCCTATGGTGTCCACACTTGAACCTTGAATAATGGGAGCTTTTAAACAACGTAGTTTTGTCAAAGAAGATCATTCAAATAAAGCTGTTAACTGTCCATACATATGTAACGCAAATGAGGCTGCCTATTTATTTCTGCAGTTTACATGACTACCACTATACATTAGCATGTACTAAATATGTTACATACTACACACGTGATAGCACAACCACCGATGCCATTTATTACACATGGCTGTATGCCACAGCCTTTGGGAAAACTTCAATTACCTTTGATCATCCTCAAACCAGCTGCATCTTTCTCGATGATGACCACTACGGCAATTTCTAGACTAAATGTGATGAGAGTGAATGTCGCACACAAAAAAATGCCTATTCAGCTGCAACGCATTTTAATTATTGTGATGCTCTTCATCTCGAATGAACAGAGACCACTGAAAACAACCCTGTACGAATCTTCACAAATCATGTTCCAGATAAATCTTAGAAAATATATGTAATAAAAAAGATATTGCACTTTCTATCAGAATCCAATCCTAGGGCGTTTTTTTCCCAATTAGGATTTTATTTATTTTATTATTATATGTATTCAGCTTAAAGCTAGGAGAGATCATACCAGCACGGGTAGAAGAGGTTGCTTTAATTTTAAGTAGTACCTACAGTCTAATGGTTAATTATGCTTTAGTATTCTATCCTCACCCATAGAATGGTCTTCAGTAGAAAGTTAATGTTTAACCCTTAAATACTGTTCACATTCTGCACCTTGCCAGTATGGTCCACATCTTTTTTGACCAGCTCAACCCATACTGTTATAATTAGTCTCTGCATAACTTTTTATCTCCAGATCTGATCTGAATCAAAAACAGTCTTACATTCATCAGTAATAACCTTTCATTAGTGTGTCTGAGGCCCCACCAGGTATATTTATTCTAACTTCTAGACCTCTCTTTTTTTTTCTTTGGTTCTTTTCTTGCGTGTCTTCGTGTGGAACACGAGTACTAGCCCCTCTACCTCATCTCACATTTTTATCTACCTACTATTGCCCGAGGAGGTTTAGTAAGTTTTTACCTTGACTTCATATCAGCATTTGGACGAGGAGCAACATTTCTGAAAATGAATGAAAATGATGCTTCATGTTTTACATCAGTACTCTTAACACCCTTAAAACACTGACAGTTCATCTGAAAACCAAAAATGGTGGGTTGGGGGTTATTTCATATTTATTTAACATACAATGTATAATATAATAAAATGACTTCACGCAATTCAATTATGTCAATTATTCATTTTCTTAATGTGATTATTTAAATGTCAGCGCCATGAAGTCTACCTGCATCTATATCGCTATGTTTGTGAAGTACTGTGTCAGTCTTGTCCCCTTGGCTAGAAATATCACTGACAGAATGTCACTTCTGTGTGGAGTGTCTTATAAAATACCTGCCCTGTGCAGTCCCACGTGCCCTGCAATTTCAACTGTAAAAATGAAAAGGATGAAGCTCCTTCTGTAGCTGAGTTTACCCGGGGAAAAAAAAAAAGCAACGACTCACAGATCTTGAAACATTCAGTCTTGGGAGCCATTTGACAGAGATCATAGAAAGCTGAGTTCCTCCCATACACATAATTACTGTACCTTATTTATAGCCATTCAACTTCACCTATCCAGTAACTCCATACAAAAGCCTGACAAATTAGACTGATGCCCAGATGCTGGGTATGGGTTTATGTGGACACTGCAGCTCATATTAAATGTGAGAGCCGTTCGTAGTACAGGGAAGAGCTTGGTGTTATTGGATTGCTGTGATTCTCAGAGCAGGTTTCATGCACAAGAGCAATGAGGGAGTCTCATTTCAGGGACGACTAATTTCTCTATTATAGGTGTACAATTATCACAGCATGCCAAGGACAGCACCTATGAAGGAAGGATAGGGAATGGGCTTATTACCCACGAAGAGACCCAAACGTTTGAAAATGCTCAGCTTTTTTGGAGATTGTGAGCTCCTAATTCCTCTCGTTAATGTTGCCAGGCCTGTTTGGTGGAGATTATACTTCCAGTGGACAAAGTGGTCCTTATATCTCAGCTACGAGCGGGATATTGTAAATCCATTTTTCACGTATAAATAAACGATCTGAGGAGAAAAAAGAAAAGCTTACGAAGGTATCAATTTTGTGAGCCATGAAGAAGTCGTTTGTTTATTTATTTATATATTTATTTATTTATCTTAAAATGGGATTAAAATCCCGACAGTGGGTAAGATGCTGCCATGGTTCACAGACGCGACTTGGAGAGAAAAATGACAGTGACTCTTTGTGTGATGTCCAAGTGGTTTTGCTCCCAGATGGCAGTGATTCAGCTCTCAAAATCTTGGAGGGGGTTTAATAACACAAGTGATTGGCAGCTGGGAAAACTCAAGAAATCATGTGCTCCACATGCTCACCCATGGACATTGGGCAAATGAGGACATAAAAAAAAAAACCTAATTTATACATTATAGTCGTGATTATTCCTATCTTTAAGCTAAAAGTACCTCAACCATCCTTGGATTGGTCCTGTTACCGTCGGTTTCCTCTTCCTAATGTGCATTAAAATTGAACGAAGCTAAACTTTCTTCATGGACACAGATAAACAAGGTATTATATGTAGTTTGCTGTGCATTACCAAACTTATGGGCAGATAAGGCACACCACAGTTAAGGGATTAACAGTCCTTAAAGCCACAGTTTAATGAAGAAATGCAGACCTTTTATTTGTACGAGCCATGATTGACTTAAATTCATATATCGGACTACCAGAACGTGCATGCTTCCTGCTAATCACCAGCCTGATTTATGGAAGGTGACAATGTAATACGTTTTTTGAAATGAAAAGAAAAAAAATGCATGCACCTCAGCTATCTAATGTCTATTGGCAGTGGAAGTCTGATAGCATGTTTTTCTTGCAGAGAACATGGCTGTTAGAGATGGGAGCTGCAGTCTGATTCTGTAGTCTGTGGAGGGAATGAACCCTCTTTAATGAGACTGGAGCTTGAGACAGAGTTGCCAGCCCCACCTCGTCTCTCCCCCAGCCCCCGGCATGTCAACTTCTGCTGATGTTAGCCCCCATTATTGGCCTCTCCCAGGATGCCCAGCTACATTTGTCTCCATTAACAATTTACACTATGGGAGTGATGGGCTTGCCTGAGCCTGTAGTGGAACACTGCTGCATTTTCTCATCCAATTACATAAGGGCTTTGGCCTTGGAGGACCGTGGGCCCAAGGTTTACCCTGTAATGCTTGGGGAGGTTGGCATGTTCGTGTGTGTGGGTGTGTGTGTGAGCTTTTCTATGCATGCACAAGTGCACCTGTACCAATGTGGCCTTGTCTGTACTCTCAGGAGTGTCTCTGCCCATATATGTTTGTCTGTAGCTTTCTCTACTAAACAGATCTCTTTAGGCCAGCTGTCATTTGCGTCAGTGTCTGAGGCAAACAAATCAACAAGAATATCAAGGCAGTTGTGGGTGTCTTTTTTTTTCTCCCCTTCTCACCTGAAATGATACACACCTGCTCAGATAACACTAATTAATCATTAAAGTCTGCATTGTGTCTCTGTGGCGTGATGTCTCTCGTCTGTCAAAGTGATTGTTAAGAGGAGCAAAATGACAGCAAAAAAAGCAAAAAACTGAAATGAAATGATCTAAATTAGTGGAGGCATTGGCTTTGAGTTCGCTTAAATTAAATCATAAAACTGCATGTATATTTTGTATCGGAATAGTGACTGCTAGGTACTTCAAAACCTTTTTTGATGGATGCGCTTCTGTCTCCGTCATCAAACATTAATCAATCACAACAGACGCAATGAAATTAACAAACAGCCTTAGTGCTGCAGATTTTTGTACAAGTCTGAAACTGGGATACACTTTGAAGTGTATTCCCCGCTGTCTGACCCCCCCCCGGCACACTCTGTGAAACGCCATCATACACGAAGGCGGTCTTTGCGGTGCCGAAACTGGCTCTCGGGCAGGAAGGGAGTCTTGACGTTTCTGTCTGGAGGTGGCAGGGACACGATGGAGGCCAACACAGGCCAGGACGTGCAACAACATTGCAGCTGCCAGCATCGCGCAAGCCTTGGTATCATTTAGAGGTGCAGCGTGTGAAAGAATCGAAGCGGGGGCTTGTTATCAAGATGGGAACGTGACTGCTTCCCAACAGAAGAAAAAGCAGAGCTGATATTCCATTATACGAATGGCAAATTAACTTCCACTGCAAGCAGGCTCACAGTCATACATCTCTGGCATGGTATAATGGAAATGGTAACCCCTCGGCCACAAGTCCGGTTTCTTACCCGCCTGCCTCCCTGCTGTACCCTGAGGGTGTGTTGTTGCTGTTGCATCACCTCCCAGTCTTCAGGCCTGTACAAAGATATGCAGAGGCATAGCCAAGTTTCATAAAAACCCTCAGCTGGGTTTACTTGTTTTCCCTATTTGTGTTATTTTGGACACTATTTGGACATTATTGTAGACACCCGTTGATTGCTTGTCAATTAAGCCGGCATCTCTGAGAACAAAGCAGACAGCACGGATGCATTTTATCGATGCTGCTGAACTATACAGATTTACTCACAGCACGCCAAGCCGCTTCACTCGATGGCCCTTCACACCAGTAGGCTGGAACCACAGCAGCATGCTGACCACCAGCGTGATGGACCTCTCGGCCATGCCTGGCTCTCTGCACCTGAGGAGCAGGCAGCTGCGGAGGACACAAAATTGCCCCTGTAGCTCTGAAAGAGGCCAACTTTTATGAAGATGCGCTGAAGGATAGATTGGAAGTGGCGGCTGGTGCAAGCAAACAGGTGCATCAGGAAGGGGTTTGATCATCCGCTGCCAGCATCGATAATCCGAGACGGGCAGGACTCCGCTAGCTGAGCTACGACAGCAGCGCTTTCCCCCTAGTAAAGTGCTTTCCGCGCAAGAATTTCAAAGGCATGCAAGAGGCGCAGGATTGAACGGCTCCCACTCTGTGGGTCTACAATCGATACGTGGCTGAAGCTCGGCTAAAACACCAGCGTTCTCAAGGCCTTCCCTGCAAAGACCATACAGGTTCTCATTCACACAAGCGTGGCGTTTTCTGAGGCTTACGTGATCCTCCCTCGGCCAACATTGAAGTTTACTTGCTGTCGGTGCTTCTGGAAGATCGAATCTGATTGGGTTTGCTGGCCAGATAGAAGGCAAAGCAAGCGGACCTGAATAAAGGACCCTCACAAAGACAATAGCATGCAGAAACACCTGCAATCTCCCATGTCATCGACTAATATGAAAAATTTATCTGACACTCATAGATCCACATCCAGTTCATATCCAAAGATTCTTTACGTCTGTCCCAGAAACACACAAATAAAAATGACCCCTTTCATTTTCTGTCTTCCTTATGCTGTGCATTATGTTTTTTTATACACACACACACGCACACACTGGAGTATACACGCATACACACTTATCAGCAAAAACAGGCGAGAGCAAACACAATCACCTGAGCTTACAGATCGCTAGAAAAGGAGGCTATGAATAAAACTCTGATTAAATGGACAATTCACTATTTTGAGGCCAGAGCGATGCATGGATGGACCTTTTCTTGTTGCGTGGAATGGAAGAGTGAAAAGAAACTGCCATCCCCAGAAGGGCAAAAAGGCAATAAGAGAACCTTACATGTTGGTTTTTGCGAGTCGCCAGCTACAAACGCTGCCAAAATTGAACAATACAGGCACTGGAGAAGAAGGGGGGTGCAGGGGGGTGCACTCATTCAGCAGGTAGTCACACTGGAGTTCACCCTGGAGGCCTGGGGGGGGGGAGGCACAGAGACAATGGGGGGCTCAGAAGTCCTGTCATCTTTGGCTTAAACTATGAACTCACAGTACCATCAGTTTTCTCATCTTGCATAGTGAAAGCCTCATTTTTACTCTGATGTCTGTTTACATTTACTAGCCATGAGGGTAGAAAAACACTCCAGATATGAACAGTTTGTGTAATGAGATATTTGCAGTTGTTTCTTTCTTGTTCTATAATAAGCCTTCTCCTTCTAATTACTCTTCTCCTTTTAATTATGTCACTAAACTAAAGAACTGCGACTTGGACTGCAGTGCAAATCCGGGCCCCGTCCTTGGCCGACACAACCTGGGAGTCCTTGGCAACCTGGGATTGGCCGCATGCTGTCACTCCTCTTGTCTCTGTAGAGCCCGCCTACGTCATACCTGCTGTTAATGTATTGCATGAAAAGGAGAAGGAGCTGGTGAGAAGAATGGGGAGCGGAAACAGCGTGTATCAGTGACTCAGTTTCCTGGATCATTTGCTGTGTGGCAGCTCCACCTGAGGTAGCCTGTGACTCAGACCACTGTCTCCTACACCTGAAACCTCAACTACAGCACTGGTAGACTAGGGCCTCTCAGTAAGATTACCACGATCATTACAGCTGCATAGTCAAAGACAAATACTGAGCAAAGATCGCAAGAATTAGATTGAAAAGATAAACAATGTCATGCAGGGACATCCCAAGTCTTGAGTCCCTGGAATCGCAGTATACAATACTGTAGATGACTGGAGGCTCCCAGAGAGCATATACAGTACGGACAATTGACATATACTAATTTACTAAATCTCATGCAGCTGGGCTTCCGTAGCATAAGGCAAACATGCAGTCTGAGATTTTTCTGGGGGAGTTTGTCGCAGGTTTCTAGAAGCTGCTTATTTGCTGGATATTTACAAGTTTTTTTTTGTTTTTAATCTGACCGGTGTTTATGGTTTTGTATTTTCATGCTTTACATTCACTGTGGCCCTACCCTGCCTTGATCTCATGTGAAATGGAATACCCCACAGCAGCAATAGAGCCCCAGGCCTTGAAGTGCAACTCAGGGGATTCTGGGTAAAGCCGAACACCTCTTAACAATGATACAGCCTCAGGCTTTGCTAAGTCACAAACTTAAGAATTCTGGGTAAAACAGAATATCCACAGCACTAATACAGCCTCGGGCCTTACTAAGCAACAGACACAAAGTATTCTGGGTAAAACAAGAGCATCGTTCAACAACAATGTAGTTCCAAGCTTTGCTGAGAGGAATTCTGGGTAAAACAGGCTCTTTCAAATGCTCTTGGTAAGGCAAGAATAAAACTGACCATTCGTCAGTTCCTGGAATTGGAAGTTTCTGGAAAATATGAAGAAATGTAGCAAAATCTGAGTACTCTCCACAGCAGTACAATTTCATGCTCTGCTAAGTGACAAGCAAATAATTCTACGGATTTCGCCAAAAGGTGCAACTATATCCTCAATCGGCAAATGCCTTTTAGATATACTATTTAAAAGTGGGAAACAAAAATATCTTTACATGTTTGCTTTGCTCTGCAACAGATGATGATTTAAACACAGAGCTGTCTTCATTTAGAGGGCAAGCTGTAATTGATATTGAGTTTTGCTGTTTAGAAAATGTCACAATTCACTGACACCACTATTATATAACATCTTAAACCACTTAATTGCTGCATGATCATATATACAGAGATGGACAAAATAGCGGGGTAATTCACCTCTCACAGTTTTTCTACATCTACATAAATTACGTTTGGAGAAAGCCAAAGGATGCCTTCAACCCCCGATGTCTATTCGACTGTTAAACATGGTGGGAGATCTGTAATGGCATGGGCAACCATCTTGTGGAAGTCAAACGTTCCAATGATTGCTCTGCATGGTCAGATACTGGCAATGGAACATAAGTCCTTTAAATCGGACAGGGTGCTCCTACATAATTTTCCCATATTCCAAGATAATAATGCCCCCATACACACTGTTAAATAAATTCCGGAGTGGTTTCATGAACATCAGGACGAAAGTACCATCCTTTGCCTCCTGCACATCTAAACACCGTTGAACCATTGTGCAGAGTGCTGGACCAGAGAGTGCAAAATAGATTTACATCTTCTTCCCTGTAGGCTTGTCTTCTTAAAGGACAGTCGAATATCCCACTGCACACAGTCCAGGTCATGTATGACAGAACTTCAAGGAGGACTGAAGCTGTTCTGAAGGTAAAGACTGGCCTAACTCCTTATCATGCCCTTGACATTACTACATATTTAAACATTTCCATTATTTTGTCTACCCCCATGTACCAGATAAACCACTCCACCAATTGTGAAATATGTGTAACTCCAAATTAAATTAATCTATCAGTGGCACCGTGTGACAAACAACATTTAAAGGAAATCCATCCTTTAGCTCCAGCTCAGTGTCTTTAAAGGTTTGAATCTACCTACCATCTGTGAACAGTTTCAGTAATATTTTAATTTTTAAATATTCCAACTTATGCACTCAAGTTCCAGTCCTATAGCCTGGGCACTGTTGATTTACCGAAATGTTGTGCAGCAGAGATATTCACCAGACTAACCGCAGTGCAGGATGGCCTCTAGAAACTTTGGTGATATCTGCTGTAATGGGAGCTTCAAATCTGATGCAAGGAGATAAGAAAAATCAATGAACTACCAAAGATGAAATGAAATGGACAGCTCACACTCATACCGTGAACTACTTAACACCGCAGCAAAATCCCAATTCAGCAGCCTAAAAAATGATATGTCATCGAGAAACGCCTCCCTTTTCGTTAGTTGCTGTCCTCCTTCCTACCCCTCTGCATATTAAAAGCCCATGTGAGTGATAGTACCTCCAGCCTGGGGTTTTCAACAGAGCTGTTATTTTCCCATGACTGAGTTACAGTGTATAATATCAGAGCCATAACCGGACCCAGAGACTTAAACGCCCTTTGGGGTTAAGTGTAGCTCTCCTGACTTCTTTGTGCATGCGGTTATGCAATTGTTTATTTATTTAATTTTTTTTAAAAGAGGAAATTTAGGACCCTATGGCTGTTGGTTTGCAATAGAGCAGGATGGTCCAGAGCTTAATCAGTGAATTGGTGAGGAATTACCAGACGGGTCACCGTAGGCTTGTATGGAAATCCTGCCATTATGGAGGATTTAGGTAAACTATGTAATTGAGTCTGTGTTGGGGTATCTAGCTAGGCCACAGCAGACATCTCCTGGCTGCTGCTGTAAACAGTCAAGGGTATGCAATCATAAATGGACAGACTGGACTATAGTGTTTGTCAGCAGTGCTTGCCTAACTTGTTCCATCATCTGGTTATTAAAGATCACATTTTTTGGGTTTGTAAATACCAAAATTTACATAATTTTTTTTTAGCAGATAAGTGATGTGAAGCGATGTTCAGGTAAAGGTAACTAAGGGATAGAGAGGAGGGTCATCTGGCGCTCCTGGGCCAGTTAGGGTTAAGGACCATGCTCAAGGGCCCAATGTGTTTTGTTTAGTCTTTTAACCTCCTATCTTGGTCAGGGTCATGGGGTCATTTAATTTTTTGTTTATTTTAATGTTTCCATTTCAGTTACTTGCAGAACATCTAAAGAAATGTATATGGCTATTGTTATTAAAATATTTTAATTTACACCTGGTTTAATGGCATTGACGGCTAGTTTGTTTCTCAGATATCTTCTGATAGTATCCAATTTTGAAAAGATCGAACCTCCAGCCAATGTCTGGTTATGTGTTTTTGGTAAGAGAAATCATTTTTTTTCAGCTGCATTTATCAATTAGAAAACATGCTGTATTTATTTATTTTTTAATATAGTAAAAAAAAAAAACATTTCCTATGTAATTTTACATGTTTAACATAATGGCTGAGCATATAACATTAGCCTAGCCTGAATACTTCAGCATTCGATACTGAACACCAATGAGGTGTCACGGTTAAGACCCACCCCCAGATAAATTTCACATTGCCACATCTCCACACTCGCTCGTGCAAATTTTGCTCCATCTTTTGGCCAGGACAGAAAAAGTTTGAGAACCATTGTTCTCTAACCACTTATTGTGGGGCCTGAAGCCTGTCAAAAGGTTTGGGTACACCCTGAACAGGATGCCAAGCCATCACAGGTCACATGCATTCACTCAGGATCGCACAGAATGGATGATTTAAACATACCAATTAGCCTAAATTGCACTGTGGGAGGAACCCCACAAAGCACACGGAGAACATGCAAACTCCACACACACAGTGCAAAGATTAAATTTGAACCACCGCCCCTGGAGGTCCAGTATAATGGTGGTAACCACTGAGACACTGTGCCCCCTCTTAGACTGCATAATTATACTTATTTGCCTAAATTATTTCATTTAAAAAAAGCAACCATTTTATTCTTGGTCTCTAACACTGCAATCAAGGCAGAAGCACCTGGATGCCCTCGTTGAGACTGATGGTGGACACCTTCATGCTATGTTTCCATCTGAAGTTGTCCCCTTAAATGCGTTTCCTCACTCCAAGCTCAGGAACTCAGCTGCCAGTTTAACGGCACCAAATAGAGCAATTAAAAAACGCCAACCACCTCGGGACGGGGAGACTGGGCTTCCTGAAGTGAATGTGTGCAGATGTGCGCTTCTGAAGTAAAGTCTAATCTAGAAGGTAACAAAACAAACAAGAAACACACTGAGTAACAGCTACCCCATGCACAGGCTGTCTTCAATGTTTTTTTTTTTCAGTTATAGAAATTTTGACACTTAATGAGCTGTTGATAAATTCCTCTCATTCCCTTTAAACTCCTGGATGCCTGAGAGAGAGAACCTCCATTACTTCAAAGTGAATTCCTTCCTTTTTTTTTGCCTATTCATGAAGACAGACATGAAATACAAGTCCCCTGCTGGGTAGAAGCAGAGAAAATGCAGCCATGTTTCCCGGCTCCTTCATTAATCCGTCAGGCGTTTGTGAGTCGGGGTTTGCTGGTGAGAGGGTTCCACTTGGGGATGGACAATGTTCAGTAGGAGAGGAAAGCAAAGCATGGCAGGGGTGTAAATCACAGGAATGTGTGTTAATCTTATGACCGGTTTCTGACAGATGCCGTTCTCTGTTGTGTATGGCCAAGTCAGATGAATAATTAAATATAATCACGCTGGGGAATTATAAACGACCGAAACGAGGATAAGATCAAACATAAAAACACATTAGATGACAAAGTCTAATGAATAATTAAAAACGTATGCGCTGGGGAAAAAGAAACAAATATTTAAGTAAAATGACACAAGGGTCCCGCCTTTGAGGTCTTGTTCAGAATTTGCAAGCCTTCTTGCCATTGGTAGTCCACAAAATGTTGTAATTTCTTGCAGCCTGAGCAAAAATGAACGCTTGGGTTTGCCCAAGTTGTATATGAAAAGATTGCAGAGAACAACTTGTCAAAAAAAAAATTCTGTGCAGTGTAAAAATGGGACATTTTGCCCTATTGTGGCATGGTTGAATTTGGTGGCTCTGCATACAGTTCAGCGCCTCACACTGGCCAAGTCTCTTAATCCTGTCGCTAAGAGATACAGCGAAGAAAAGGTGTGTTTTTCTCTTCTACCAGCCCCCTACTCAGCCATAATGGTCTCTGAGCACATCAGGTCCCTGATGTGTCTTTGGAAGCAGCATGTTTTATCTCCTGGCATCCCTGAAGACAACACGCTGTTTAGTAAACTGCATGATTTTGCCAGGAGCTGGGATCACAATGCACAAACTTAATGACTACATTTATCAGAAGCTGGAGAGAGCAATGGCATTCTGGAAATTACTCATAAGCATCTCACAGCATGAACTTTATGACATGCAAGAATGAAAATGTGGCACTTTATCATGCCAGGTCTCCCGATCTTAGGCAGCAACCCACACACACACACACACCCTCCCATTAACGCGTATGAGCCATAATACTCCAAAGTAGCAAGCAAACAAAGCCCCATTTTGATCTCTGTGAAATAGCTGGGACCACCCCCCCCAGCCAATTCAAAGGAAGAATGTTATTGTTCCTGTTTCATCGCACGACTCTCAATCACTCAATCTGTCCCCTCAAAATTAAAGCCAGCAAAGGAACAGACGATGGTGAAATTCTGCCTGCTTTGCGTTTGCTGTCAGACGGCATTTGATAAGCATTAAACTCTCCTTCATCACAGTTATTGCTTTCATTTCTCTGATGCGAGATCTACTGCCGCAGGGATCAACAGTGAACTGAACCATCGCAAAATCACTGCTCAAAAGAAAATGAAACAGCCCCATCTAGACGGCATGGAAGGCAACCCATTTGGGGTAAGAACAAGCCCTTGGTGTCTGGAGCGTTTATGCACACACACACATACACACACACACACACTAGGGCAGTAGTAACTCAAGAAAAAGTATCCTTGAGTATTTATCTCTATGAAATCTTAGCTTCCAATCTGTGGAAGGGATGAGATGGGCACAAATATATTTCTGGGAAGCAGTGCAATCTTACGCCAGCTTACATGGTCTGTGTATTTTACAGCATTGTCTAGCAAAAGAGTAAGCGGATGGGACCCCCTTGCTCACATGCTCAGCTGTGGGCTGTTTTTTCTGTCCCGCCTCACAATACAAACTAATGGAAACATCTTGCTGTCGACGCGTCAGTCAACCCAGCGAACAAATCAGCTAAACTTGCTTGGGGTCTCACGTTCTGCCATTACTTTTGGAGTGTTCTGTGAACTGAGCTGGGTATCAGCTGAAGGTGTAGCTCTGTGCCCTGTCTAGATATTCAAATGAACGGGCCAATCATAATTCAGATCTAGAACCTAGGCTCAGGATGTGTCCAATACCACTACTTTTAAGGCATGCCAGCAAGTTCTCAACAAAAAACATATTATTCAAGTGTCTTGGAATCCCCTCTGCGTGACTAAAGTGTGTAATGTGTTTCGACAGCAGTGCTTTATCAGGGCAATCTTTAAAGTCTCCCTCAGTGGTTTCAAGGAAAGTCTCCAGCTCCACATGTCACCAAAACACCCTAGACCAAGACAGACCGGCACCGTTTCATTACAGTGAAAATCGCTCAGCAGAACATGCTCTGCTAATGTCGCTGGCGATCATGTAGAATTAAAAATTTAAGTGTTCATCATTTACATTCCGGCGAGCAGTTCTGGCTAATGCTGCCACGTGACTGTTTCTTTTCTAGTTTGTCAGAGCCCGCTAATATTTGAGGAATAGATGCATGGCTTTGGGCCTTGCAGAGGGGACTTCACAGTTTATCAAGTTTGACTGCTTGTTCTCATTTACCAGCTGAGCAAATCTGTAGCAGGAAGATTTGCCTTGCGGTCACGCAATCAGTCAGCGATGAACGGAGAGAACAAATGCCATTTTTTAAACGGCAGGCACCCGCACAGATCGTGGTCATCCTATCTCTGGGACCTCCCACTGAGATCAGAGAGGAAATGTGCTTCAGATCGCTATAATCCTGAAGAGGCACTCCATACACACACGTGTGCATACAAACATCCCCCCCCCCGAACACACACACAGGCACGCAAGTTCACTTCACACATTCACACACACAGTCACGCATCCGCAAACTATTATGCACAAACATTCGCTAGCGTGTCACCTGATATTTGATAAGTGCACAGCTGCCAGCACAGTACTGGGAGCCGACGAACTTTCAAAGATTTACAAAGTCACGCGGGTGTGGACCCGTGGACGTTCAGGAGAACGCAGTCACCAGACACTGCACTTACATGCAGGCGGGCACACATGTCACTGCGGGAGGCATTTGTGCAGGTGAGCGAAGCAGCCCAGAATGGCGGCAAGCAATCAAGCCGGCACCGCTTTGGCACGCGTTGGGAGAGCTCGTCCCCAGCTGTCACGTCAGAGTCGAGTCTGGGAGGGCTCACATTCTCGCTGGGGTCTCCCATTTAGAGGCAGTGGCACATTAAAGCTCATTAAACAGCAACTGGGTTCTAAAGAGCTTCAATATGTCATCTCTCAGCGCGTCGCCGTGCTGCCAGCGGGAGGAGGTGGCTCAAACTGTCATTTTATGGCATCTTTGTTCGTTCTGATGACTTCACGGAAAATAAAGCGAACCGGGGCTGAGATTTGGGGTGGGGGGTGAGGGGCAAGGGATGTGTAGGGATGGGCAACACTAAGGCCTGCTCCAACTTTCACACGCACACATCAAACAGCAATCTACTCTGCTAATCTGATTGGCTATTAAAAGCGTAAACTGTAACGATACAATCCTCCAACATCAGAAGAGTGGGGTTCACATTCTGTTTACATGTGAAAGTTTGTGTAAATATACTGAGATGAACAGGTATATTAAACTGCATGTTTGTATATAGTGAATTGAATATTATATCAAGAGATTATTTATAATTTGGTTTTCTGTGTACTGAGGTGTGTGTTTGCGTTTAATTTGGAGGTAGTGTCTACTATAATTTTTAATGCACTGAGGTATTTGTATGTTTGTGTAGCTAGATTTATGTACACAGATTTCAGTGTGTGTGTGTAGAATATTTACAAAAATAGATGTGTACAGATGGCAGCGTATCTGCCTGTGAAATGTACGTGGTATGTAGCTAGAGACGAGTCATAGATGTCTGTTTACATACTGCAGGTCTGTGTGTGTATGTGAGAGTTTGTGTGTGTGCATGTAGAGGTGTGTGCTCGTGTCTCGGGTTTGGGCGACTCACGGATGTCTTTCTGCTTGAAAGCCGTTCACGCCTGGGGCAGCTGAGAGGCAGGGTAAACCACATCTGCACCGGGGGGTATGTGGAGAAGAGAGCTGCAGACAGGGCAGATGAATTGGCTTTTAATGATGACTCCAGAGACAAACCCGAATGGTCTCCTCAGTAGTGAGTGATGCATTTTTCATTGTCTTTCCTTTCAGGGCGTTAATCTCAGAGAGAGCCTGCGTCAGAGAATGGCAGACAGATTCTGGGGAAGTGTTCGTCGTAAATGCACATTTAAACCTCAGTGACATCCTGTCTTCATAAATACATATTTAGAGAATTTTAAAAGCATTTGCTGTTTTTATTATGTATGCATTTGTTTATTTATACTTTAATGCCTGGGCACAGTGCATTATCAAACTTGTTTGATCAAGTGCTAGGCAAACACTTTCTCCTTAATGAGAATAATTTGTTTTCTCAATTACTTGCTAATTGCAGATTACAAAGTAAATAATAGTTAAATAAATGCTCGTGCATAAACAATTTCTTTCCCTTGGGACATTTGAGAGTCCAGATAACAGTGATAAAGTAATCTACAAACAGAAAGTCACAAGATAAAAGATTCCTCTCCTTTTGCAAGTTTGTATATCTCAGTTAAAATAAACAGAACTAAAGAAAGGCTACAGCATGTGTAAATGTGTATTATATATATACACACACACTGTAGCCCTTCTATATACTGTATATATAAAATAATTTTCTTTAAACTCATCTAAATTGAACTCAAGTTGAACTTTGGCCCTTGTTGGTAAGCCTTCAGAAATGTCCCCCCAGCCCCCCTAGAAAAGGGGGGGCATGTTTTTCCCAAACTTTAAAGAGAACAGTCAAACCTTACAGATAACAGGAATAAACGGTCCCTGGAAATGAATACCGTGGGAACAAAATGTTGGAGACAGGACAGTTCCCAGCTTCTAATAGAGGGGTCAAGGGAAAGGACATCTCCATCTGGGGCAGGGATTGACAGATGCAGAGCAGTTTAGAGCATTCTGTGTTTATGGAACTAATATAAAGGACTTCCTATGGGGTATAAACTATGTCAGTTATTTTATGGGGTAAATGGGGAGAAAGTCAGTTATCTGTTATCCTGTTCTCATTGACATACTTATTGAAGAAAGCATTCATCAGAGATGTTTGCAGATTGTCACAGAGGTAGAAATTTGAGGCCGACTCTTTCATGACACCTGATCATTGGGGTCCCAAGATGAGAGGCTCATGGAAATTCTTTTATAGCCGGCATGCTTGCCATCGGATTAGAAATGGCAATTTGTCCCTCTGTGGATGCACGCTGGCACGTATGCTTAAGTTACCACAGGAGTGACGCACTTTTATGAAAGCATGCACAACCCAAAATGCATGCACACGCATGCACAAATGTGCATAAATGTGCATGCACATTCTTAAGATGCTGTGAACAGCCTTACCTTATGGGGGTGCTCTCCAGCCAAAAATAGCAATATTAAACATGGGAACATGGTGGCTAGGGTTCACTGGGGAAAAGAGCTAGTGGATGGTGATCTAGACCCCACAGAGGAACCATAGAGGGGGAATTTGGATGTAAAGTATTAAGGAGAGGGAATCCCATGGGACTTACACATGAGACTTTGTTAGCTTAAGTTCACTGAACCACTGAACTGTACATGCAACATGGTTTAACAATACAGACAATTATTTTAACCTCTACTGAATGTACTACTGTAGTTCCTTGTTCCAAATACACATTTTCACAGACAGAGATACATGAAAAAAATATGAAGACTCTGGAACAAAATAATAAAAGCAATTGATGTTTTCAGAGGATACCAGGCAAATTTAGCACAATCCCTGTGAAAAACCAAGTTCATATACATACCTGATAAGCTTTTTGTATGTTTACATGTTTCCATGTTTATGGAAAAGTTGTAGGTGTCTGTATGCTGGCAATGGATCATGGATAAACACTGAAGCCTTCTTGGATAAAGTGGGCATGGCACTTGCAAGGGTACCACCTATGAACTTTGTGGTCCTACTGGGAGACTAAAATGCTTGCATGAAGAACAGTGGAGTTATTATTGGACTTCTGTGCAAACTATGGATTTTCCATAACAAGGGCTAAGTTTGAACACAGGGATGCCAATAAATGTACGAGGCACCGATGCAGACATTAGGGGAAAAAGTCAATGATGGACTTTGCAGCATTGTCAATGGACTTGAGGCTATGTGTTTTGGCCACTCAAGTGAAGAGAGGGATTGAGCTATCATTTGATCACCGGTGATGGCGTGTTGAATTTATTGCAAAGGAAGGAATCCAGATGGACCAGGATGACCACTACAAACAGTCAGAATTTGCTGGGAACGTCGAGTTAAACCCTCTGTGCATCATTAATTCAATTAAAACTTGCCAATCAGGTCAGGCACATTGGATCTGGATAGACCGTGTTCAAGCCTAAATTATTGCAGAGGCTGCAAAGATCTGTAGCCAGAAGACAGCTATAGCCTGTCATAGCAGTAATTCTAGGACCTGCTTATGGACACCTGTGGTGAGAGAAGCTGTCAAGATGAAGAGGGAGGTCTTCAGGGTAATGTTTACAAGGAGCTCTCCTGAACTGAAATGTAGTGACAGGTCAGAAGGTAGGGTGTAGCAAAGGCATTGGAGGAGAGCCATGGAGAGAGACCATTGATAGTCCCCAAAGATGTTTTGGCAACCTGCTTGACACCTCAGGAGACCTTGGGAGACCGTGGGACCTTGCTCTGACTTTGTTCAGCCAGGGTGGGAAAATCAGAACGTATAGTTGCAGATGAAGTGGCTATGGTGGACAGAAAACTCTGTAGCAGAGTGTATGAAATCCATCCAGAGATGTTGAATGCACTGAAGGTTTTTAGAACGACAAAATTGACAAGACTTTTTAATGTGCATGGAAGATGGGCAAAGTACCTCTGAACTGCCAAACAGGACTGGAAGGTGTATTCAAACTACAGGGGGTTCACATTTCTCAGCCTCCCGGTGAAAGCCGATGCAAGGATTCTAGAGAGAAGCTTCTGTTGAATGGTCAAATGTAGGATTCTGGAGGAACAATGAGGATTGTTGAGAAGAGTGGGCCAGTTCTCCCTCACACAACTCTACAAGAGCTCATGTGAAAATGATTACACAGTCTGTGTGGACTTGGAGAATACATATGACCACATGTCAGTGGGAAATACTGTGAGAGATGGGGCTCTGGGGCCAGTAGTGTTTACTATTTGGCCCCTATATGAATGCAGTGAGAGTAATAGTTTCTGCATCTTGGGCACCAAAGGGAAAATGTTAAGAGTGAGTGTTGTCCTGCATTAGGACACACTCTCCATGAAGGGTGTGTCTCATTTTCACTCCTGGTCTTGGTTTCATGGGCAGGATATCACAGTGCTGTTGTGGCTGGAAGGGCGTCAGATTTGGGGGGATAGATGTAACACCCCTGCTATTTGCAGATGATGTCACACTTTTGCCCTCTTCCACCAGGGCATCCAACACACACTTGAACAAATATATGAGAAATATGAAGGAGTGGGGATATGAATCAGAACCTTGGAATTCTTTCAGGTGAGAGTTTGCCAGTCATATAGAAGGTGAAGGTGTCTTGGGATCTTCTTCACTGATGGCAAGACGGAATGTGAGTTTGGCAGGTGGAATGCTTCAGTTACTGCAGCTTTGAAGGCACTGAGTGGATTCATGGCAGGTGAGCCTTAGTTGTTCTGCCAGACTAAAGATTTAGCCTCATGCTCAAAGTGACCAAATCACATTTCTTTTATTCTGACTGTGTGAGTTTGGTTATCTGGATGTTATGGATGAGTTTTGTTATCTGTATTGTCGGACATAGATAGATAGATAGATAGATAGATAGATAGATAGATAGATAGATAGATATTAAGTTACATTTCCACCAGTGCTCACAGTATTGGCAGCAGCAATATGTCTGTGGGAAAGGTCCACAGTAGAAGAGAGCTAGACCCAAAGTTTACTAATTTGTGTTTATAACCTTCAATGTGACATGTGACCTACATTTTATAAAAAAAAAAAAAAAAAATCAAAAAAGTTTAGAGGGTGAGAATTTTATCTGTGAGGATTTTAGAGTGTAATATGTAATACAAATCAAACTTCAAGTGAAAATGGGAGATACATGTATACATAGACATATTTTTAACGTATTGTAATTCTTGACGATTTTGTAATTTGTATTAATTTTGTTAGTTTATCCGTCCATTAATTTTTAATATTGTGTATTTATTTATTTAACATTTATGAGATAATGCTATTAGTATACTTTTTCATTTTTATTTTTGTCTTTACACAACCTTTTTTTTTTTTTTCAGTAGCATCCAATCCATAGTTTCAGGATGTTTTACTTCAGAAATTATTCATTAGTGCATCTGGAAAAAGGTCATCAGTTTGTGAGTTCAGTTTTGCAATTTGTAAAACTGGTTGGCTCTGGACATGAAATATTAATAATGTAGTATTTCAGCTTCAGTGGTAGAGTGTCAAATGCCAAAACACTGCATTAAAATCTTCCTTTTGTGATAACTAATGATTGTGTAGCTGGCCCACCTCATAAAAAAAAATCAGGGGTTCTTTTATCTTTGAGAGGTATGAGCAGTTGATGTCGTTCTGTGTGGTTTTTGGAAATTTGGACTAACTAGAGACCGGCACAGTATGCCTCACTAGTAATCATACTGAGAACCACTTTCTATTTAGGCTATCGAGTCTGCGCCGATGAAGTGATTTTGAAAAAACATCTTTGTTTCACTTAATTCAAAGGTCTAACTGGGATAGTCAGCTGATCACATGTAGCTGTGGATTGTCTGAGAGGCGATGCCAAGCACTCAGCTGGAAAGAGACCAGCTTCATGATTGTGGAGGTTGATGGTGAGGGGTTGGTACTCCAATATGGTGGACCATGAAGACCACAGAATTCCTTTATCAGCCGCATAGTGGGTGCTATGTCTGCCCTATGAGGATGTCTTTAGAATGCCCATGCAGCTGAACACCCCAACTGGCTCCTGACCCTCATGCCTTGTGGTGGCCCACTGGAGCAACACAACCTTTGGATACTTGGTAGCACAATCCATAATATCGGGGATTGGGAAATATTCATGACCTTATGCTGGACACTGGAGTGGTCCTACCAGCTCCAGGTCAACATAGTCAACGGCTACCTCAGTTACGGAAAACAGCATCAAGGGGTTGAGTGGTGACAGACGAGGAGCCGCCTATTAAGTCACAGGGCACTGTGAGGAAAAATTCTTGATGACAGTGCCCATCCCTGGCCAATGGAAGTGATCTCAAACGCGTTTTTCAGTGTTGCATGCTCCTAGGTGCCTGGCTATGGGGTGAGTGGATCTGGCTCCATGATCACATTCACCTGACTTTGGGGTGCTATCAACAAGTCCTTCCTTTCTTTTTGCTGGATGACCAAGATTTAGAGGTTATCCCATGGACTAAGACGTAACTGTTTGGGTGGCACTTGAATGTCCTCTGCTTCTTCTTGACCACCAGGACCTGTCCACAGCAGTGTTTGAGGTGAGCATCTTCTAACTGCTCATTTGCAAATTACCCAGCCCATGTGGCCTGTCAGAAAAAGTCAGAATTGGAATTGCTGACACTAAAAGGTCGATTTCAACTTCTCCATCAACCTCTCTGTGTTAATCTGGGCCAGGATCACTGCCTGCTGTGGACTGTAATATGGACATTGTGCACAACCTGGTTACTTTGACCATTGAACCTAGGCCAGTCCCACCCCAGTAGTAGGGGCACCAGTTGGTCAGGCATGACCCTGACCTTGATGGGCCACATCCCTTTTGGGATTGTGATGGTCCGCTGGTCCATGTACAGAGGAGAAGGCAAGGGTCCTCCATGGGAACTTAAAGGAGGCAGGAGGATCAATCCAGGTTTAGTGGTCCTGGCACAGCCATTACTTTGCCTTGGTGCTCTGCTCAGACATGATGAGGTCTGCCTCAGCGCCATCCTTAGCATGGGATGAGACAAGTAAGCTGAAAGCTGCAGTAGTCCCAGGAGTGGATTGTCAAAGCTCTAAAGCTAATCAGCAAATCACCATGGAGATCATCGTAAAGTTGTTAGGTCAGTTCAGGCAGCTTCACTGTGATTATTTTAAAATACTAACAGTGGTGAATTACATATGTAAAATGTAAGGCTTTCATTTGCTAGGTTTTCATAATTTGTGACCCATTGAAATCATTTCCTAGTCTGGTTAAATTACAGAAATATAAGTTTCATGCCTTGAGATGGGGTGAGTAATACTGTATTGCCAAATTTATACAAATATTTTTGAAATATTAAGTAGTCAAGCTTATTTTACACTAATTACAGCAATTCCTGTAGCCATGAACCTAAATAAAATAAAAGTATTAAAAAATTGATACATTCATGTTCCAACTGCTTATCCAGGTAAGGGTTCCTGGTAAAATAAACTAGACGTATGAACTTTACTTATCCTCTTAATAATATCTGTTGACCTGGCTTTCATTAGTTAAAATGAAAAATGAATATTCCAAATTAATTCAGCATAATAGCCCTCCATGGCGTACCCATGGTGCTTTTGCCCTGTGCATCCTAGCATGGGTTCCATTACCCTGACATTGGCACAAGTGGTAAGAAGGTGTACCGATAGAGCTTATTATTATTATTATTATTATTATTATTATTATTATTATTACTACACATATTCTTTTTATTCATTATTAACAACAAGAACAAGAATCTGAACAACAACAATAATAACAATAGGTTTGAAATGTACCACAACCCTATAATTGATTTAATATAAAATAGATGTATGGATATATTTTGATATCCCTGGTCTCATTGCTGAATAATGTACAATATTCAAATTAAGGATAGGAAATTTGTTAAATATCTAATTCATACATGAACAATTAGGTATAGTATATAATTTAAGTATATTCTTTAAGTTAATTTGCAAGTACACAATGCAGCTAAAGGCGGTAAAAAAAATTGCTTATGGATTTGCATAACCCCCCAATCCTGACCAGGTATGCAGTTTAAATTGGAAGGATGGTCAGTTTTGGGTGATGGTTTTGTAAGCAGCATTTGCACATGGTTTCCCTGATAATGTGATAAAATTATTAGACATGTAAAAGCATTTATTTGCATTATGGCAAAATACCAATAAAAAAAGCAACCATTCCTCCACCTTTCATGCAACAATGTAAACATCAGAGGCATAATTCTCTGCATGAGAACAAAATTGAAAAATAACCTATTTATCTGTGTTGCTGTGCCCGATAAGGTAAATAATTCGCTTACATTTGCATAATAATTGAATTTATGTAGTTTACTTTGCCTAGGGGTACAGCCATGTTAAATTCAGGGAACACATGTAATTTTAGTGTATTTTTTTATGTTGTTTTGCAAAAATTATATTTTTAATACAGTAGCAATAAAACTTTCATTTCATTTTTAAGTACTCTATCAACAAGTTTTGCACTGATGGGAAATCCCAATATAAATTTGGCTGATCACTAAAATGGGCAGATATTAAAAATGCATAATTTTTAAAGTGACAGAGGTTTTTGTCAATAAAACATTTCCAGGACTTCCCTGTGATGAAATGGCACTTGATGCACTCTCAATTGTTGCAATTATTACTCTTTACTGTTAGTAAGTAATGCTATGCATATTGGACAAATTATCATTAGAAGTTATTTGAAATCATAGATAGAACATTTACTTGCCAGTGGTAATTACATAAATCCATTGGAAAGGACTTGTTTGACTGTAATATCTAGTATTTCTAACATGTGGTCTTCTATGTAAAGACAAAATATGCAACAAACAAACAAGAAAAAACTTAAAAAAATCGAATAAATACGTTTCTCTGAAATTAAATGTAGATGTGTGCAAGGTAACTTCACTGCTGATGTTTTAGGGTAGATTTTAATAAGCAAGATGCATAGGTGGGCCATTGCAGTCAAAATATTTACTTAATGAAAGACAAAGACATTAATATTAATAGTAATATATATATATATATTTTCCATTCTGACCTCCAGCATCCTCTCATTTGAATAGGTGATGCATGGAATCAGTGAAATATTTAAACAATAAATTATTTAAAAGTGAATTGTTATGAAGTGGGTTTTTACTTAGACACCAGACATCTGTAGAGAGATAAAAAGTGAACAATTGAATCTGTTTTACGCAGCCAGTGGCTGCCCACCCCTGTTTCAAGTTTGCAGATGTAAGTAATATCTAAATAGTACTGTTCTCAGCAGTCTTTATATCAGCTACAAACTAATTTGTTAATTTCAGGACTATTTAAAACCCGAACCATCCTCAAATAAATAAGTTAAATAAATAAATATACTATTCAATAAATTAATTAATTTATTTACAATTACAGATGTAGTGGGCTGAACTAATTATAAATTGCATCATACCATTTTCAATCATTGAATATAAGCATTTTCACCATTTTATTTTTCTACTGGACAGCGAGAATTCTCCAGCCAGATGTGAAACCATTACTACATAAATTGAAACCTTGGTTGAAGAAGGAAAGTTTAAAAGACATTATAAAAATTATTTTAAGTAACTGTATATGCCACATCATTTTTATAGCAAGTAACCATTAATTAGTTTAGCCTTTCCTAGTGTGAAGCTGTATTAATCAACCCATCCATCCTGGTCAGTGTTGGGGGGTGGGGGGCATTGGAGCCTACCCAGTACATGATTGGGGGTGCACCTTGGGCACAATACTAGTTCATCACAGGGCACCTGCATACACTGTGGGCAATTTAGAGGCACCGGTTAGCCTAATCACACGTCTTCGGGGTGTGGGAGGGAAACCTACAACACAATGACACACACACACAGCTGATGCAGAATTCAAACCCCCAACCCTGGAGGTGTGAGGCAACAGTACTAACTACTGAGCCACTTCCTGTGGAAACAGTATACCTAAGGTGTTAGGTGTTGTTTCACAGGAAGACAGTTGATTGTATTTCTTTTATGTGGCTTTTTGTTCCCTTTGGATTCTGTTCATGATTAAGTGTAAAGAATCATTTTTTCACATTTATGTCCAGATGAATACACAATACAGTACCAGTATACGTATACCCAGGTCTTTTATTGTTTAATTATATGTAGTTAGTGATGGGGCTAAATGATGCCTCAAATCCTGTAGTATCGTCAGTATTGATTGGCTGTTTCAGAATACACCCACTCACCGCAGGATTTGAAAACTCAATTGTCTCATCATTAAAGGAAATATTTCTGTATGTGGATTCCTGAATATTACTTGACCTGTCTTGCTTATGCCTTGAAGGTCAGGACTTGAGACTTGCTTATAACTTGAAGGTCAGGACTCGAGACTTGCTTATGTCTTGAAGGTCAGGACTTGAGACTTGCTTATAACTTGAAGGTCAGGACTCGAGACTTGCTTATGACTTGAAGGTCAGGACTTGAGACTTGCTTATAACTTGAAGGTCAGGACTCGAGACTTGCTTATGTCTTGAAGGTCAGGACTCGAGACTTGCTTATGTCTTGAAGGTCAGGACTTGAGACTTGCTTATGACTTGAAGGTCAGGACTCGAGACTTGCTTATAACTTGAAGGTCAGGACTTGAGACTTGCTTATGACTTGAAGGTCAGGACTCGAGGCTTGCTTATAACTTGAAGGTCCGGACTTGAGACTTGCTTATGACATGAAGGTCAGGATTCAAGACTTGCATAGGTATGACTTACACCTACCTCTGGCACAGTGTCACCTACAGCTATAATACTCCCTAATGATCAATCAGCCAGTGGCTACTTTATTATTTTCACCTTCTTATGTACACAAACAGCCTGCTCCTACAAGTCATGTAGTTGCAACTGAATCCATACCGCGTGCAGACAGGGTCAAGAGGTTCTATTTGCTGCTAAGCATTTAAAGAGCTAAGATGTGTGATTTTAAATGTGAGATTTAAAATTTGCCCACTTCCAGGGTGTTGTGCCCTAAGCTGCCTGGGATAAGTTCCAGGTCCCCCTGTGACCCTGCAGAGGAAAAGCGTTTTGGAATGGAAAGAAGATTTTAAATATTGTGTGATTGTTGGTTCCAGACATGGTGGTTCCAGCATCTCAGAAACAGCCACCCTTCTGGGATTTTCTACACGGTGCAGTAAACTAAAACACCTAGTTGGGGCACCTCGCTAATCTGAGAGTTCAGAGGAGAATGGATAGAATCATAAAAGCTAACAGGAATGCCACAAGTGGAAATTCAACAGCTCAGTACCTGGGTGGTGTGCAGAAAGGCATCTCTGAATGCCCATCTTGCCAAACTCTGACGGGATTCAGGAGACAAAGGGGGTCCAACTGGCTACAAAACAGCGGTATCTAATAAAATGTCCACTGAGTGTATTTTGCTGAATGATGTGTTGCTTCTTCTTGTTATTTCCCAGTATCTTGTTTTCATATTTTGATGTTATAGAAAATGTATTTAAAATGTTTGTTACATAATATACAGATGATAAACATTTCTGCATTTTGTTGAGAAGAATTTCCTATGGGAGAAGTTACTTCTACAGTAGGTCAAGTCAAAGAAAGAGCTCCATCTAAACTGTGCATTTATACTGCTGGGACCAGACTGGTGCAGCCTATGCATGGCCACACTGTTTCCTCACTATTGCCAGTGGCTTTGCCTTTGTATTTAACCCTTGGAGGATATGTACTTGTTAGACTGGGCATCTGGGGGGTGATCTCACAGTGGCAGTGTAAGGAAGGACAGATGGCTTTGAGCTAACTTTATTTATTATGGTTCAGGTCTCCTGTACAAAAGCTTTAAAGGACTACTAATGTTTCCAGGTTTCACTTCTTAACATGGCCTCACATGCATATTTTTGAGTTGGAAATGTGTGATGAAACAAATAAATAAATAAACATTTAAATTTAGTGGTTTTAATTTGTCAAAATAAATAAATAAATAAATAATGTGTTGAATGTCTTGGTGCATAACCAGCACCTCTTCACAGAATTATGTATGAACTCTTCACAGGACGTCTTCCTGGCTTATGAACAGGAATGAAACATTTCTTAAGCTGAATTTACATGCCATACATCAGCAGTCTTATGTAAACACTTATCCAGTACAGACTTGTGATGAGCCTGGATCCTATCCCAGGAATCACTTAGTACAAGAAAGTTAGAACATTAAGAGGGTGTTCACGGGGAACGCAGTCATATGCCGGGGGTAATTTTATAAAAGCTGGTCCATCTAGCTACAGGTTTTTGGACTGAGACAGGAAATTACAGTACCCATGTGATGATGAGGAGAATATGCAAACACCTCACACACAGCCCTGGAGGTGTGAAGTTATCACACTTATAAGGTTTTCACTAGAATATGAGACATCACTGGAACTTTCTGTGTTCAATTAGTTTATGATAATCTCTTAGTGTTTCCATACAGAAATATGCATAATTCTCACTTCACTAAGTGCTTGCTCTCCCAAATATGGCTGAGTGACTTCTATTGGATTAGGCTGGAAGAGTCAACACCCACATTATCAGATCATAATCCTATGTTTTTAGCACGCCATGTAGTTCAAAATTATACAAACAAAAAAATCCTATTCTTTTCTGCATGATTGTTACTCTGGTAACAGATAACATTTGGATTAGACTTTCACTGTAATGTGTATTCTTGTGTTTTTCTACTTTTAGTGAAATTACAAGAAATAATAATAAAAATTCATTGCAATTCAACTGTGGCATTAATAATTTACTGCAATTTTCTGCTGGAAAATAAAACCATGTGAATTTTAAGTTGATTCTTGTGCCATGATTGGTTGAAATCATCGGCTATGTATTGACATTTCAGAGTCATTTCAGAGACATTTCAGAATTGCTTCTGAGAAAATGATTCTGCTGTGATATCCGAGATCCAACTTACAGAGGGAGGAAGGTGTGAATCCAGACTGTCTTGGAAGACTTGAATGCTGTGTTTTGGTTTGGTAAGATGCAAACATATGTAGGATGTGCATTCAGTGGCCTTCCCTGTTATACTACACTCACACTGGTAGTATGCCATTGGGGCTACATATTAGACTGTCGTTTGGACTGTGATGGATAATGATAGTGCTAGACTTCTATTTGCAACAGCAGCATTCATTAAGATTCTATGACAAAAATGTTTAATTTGATAGGCTATTGGTGGACAAGACTTGAGATTGCGTGGGATGTTGGGCCATGAGCCGGTTTGGTAGTGCTGTGGCCTTATTTGGCTATTTAGGCACACAGGACCTTAGCAATATGCTTGCAAATGTATCTGGTCTACAGAGACTTGTCTCTTCCACGAATACATCAACCCGCCTCATCCCTACCATTGACCCTTAATGAGGCTTCGTCTCCATTGATTTGCTCCACTGAAGTGGTTTTCTTGGTGACATGAGTTTTTGTATACGGCACTAGTCTTACCAAATATCCCATTTTGTATACCTTTCTGATGTGAGTTTCGCAGTAACAGTTCCTTAGCTATCTGTATACTTGTTACTGTTCGGTCATTATGCCCATGCAATGCCAGTCACCCCCAACCTATTCTCGCTCCTCATCCCCAGAATACCGACCAACTGCTCTTCATTTAAATCTCCAAAAATACCCCAAACTAACCTCCATGTGAAATATTGAGTGCCAGTGCCATACTGAGCCTTTCCTCCGTCTTTTGGCTGGTGATTTGGATTTAGCTGCCTTTTGGAACTCTCCTGAGGATGCTGACCTTTTTGCCTGTACCTGTGACTTGGATTGCAGATTACATCTTCCTGTTGCCTGATCTCTGCTTGCCTAGTTCTGCCCCTCCACCTGTTATCGACCGCCGGTTTTCACTGCTCATTAACACTCTCCTCCTCTGCACTTACGTAGATCCTCCCACTGAATGGAAACCTAATCTAGGAGCACTTTTTCCAAATTTGTATGCTTGTTGTGTATTATCTGACTTACTTGTACATCACTCTGGACAAAAAAAAAAAAAATTACAATATACGATTTATATCCTTTCAAAGGTCTGACTCATCAGAGATTGGGTATGGTGAGGACAGACAGCAATTTATAAATACGTAAACTTATCCACAAATTTTGAAATTTGGATTGTAAAATAATCCACTGAGAAAAGTTTGTTGTGTCACAAGCACATTCTGAATCAGAGCTGGGTGCATCTGAAAGGAAAGGTTAATTTAAGTTCTTGAGAATGCTAGTCCTCAACCACTGTAATGGCTGACATTTTTTTCTAAATAATGAATGATAAATTACTTTGAAAAGGAGGTTTTATAGTCAAAATCACGTCAAATTATAATGGTTGAATTGCATAATGGAGAATGGATTCGAGGAGCTATTCAGGGCCGATCACTTTGAAAGAACTTAAGAAAAGCCCCTTTGAAAAGTTGTGCAATTCACAAACGATTCAACTTTTGACTTCTGTTCCACTGCCAGCTTTTAATGGGAAAAAATGGCAAGTCTTGTCCGCATCAACTCCTCCGGTACGGTAAATACATTCATATGCCTTCGAAGTGGCAGTTACTGATTTTGTTGGAAATACCAGCTGCCAGAACTGAGTCACTTAACCTTTCCCTCTGCCTTTTTTTATCCCCAAAGCAACAGGGAGCCCAACAGTGCACCTGAAGCACCTGGCAGCACATGGAGCCACTGCCCCTGACAGATCTCGGCGAGGTAATACAAACTCACAGGTATTTAAAAGCTCGGTCCAGGAGCCGGAGGCTCTCGTGGCGTTGGGGTGTGCCAAGCCATCAGTCGCCATAGCAACAAAGCGACAGCAACAAATGGGCCAGGTTTTAAGTGTGTAGCTGGACCACCACCAGAGATTTGGGGTGCAACGTGGCCATTTTGTCCCCTGTGTACAGGGGCCTTAACTCCTTTCGTGTGACTGCAAGGTTATCCACTCCTCTCTGATAGCTTTGCAGGGGTCTTAAGCCATGTATGTTTTCCCATGATGCTCAGGGGCATCTGCTCTTTGAATAATGAGGCAGTTTATGATTGTAATTGGCAGTGGTATTTATTTAACGAATATGTCTCTTGCCTTCTGTTTTTGTTTGAACAAACTGGAATTAAAATAAGTGTCTTCTTAAGAAGAATGTATAAACAAAACTTAGAGAAATTAACCATATTTCAATACCAGAACACATTTCATGAAGAAATGTCTACGAGTTTAAATACAACCCAAAATATAGTATTATTTAAGTAAAGCTGAGGTCACTTTTATTTATCATTTTATTCCAACATAAGTTCAGTGGGAGCAGTTGCCATGTTGTTTAGCGATGGGAAATGTTCTTCATTATGTAATTAATTTATTTAAAATTGGATCTGTCACACACATCTGTGGCTTATGGTTGAGTAGACTATCTTAGCTGTTGCAAAAAGCATTTTGGTGTTTCAGTAATGCTCTCTGAGCATATGAGTATCAACAGTCTGCTTTGGCAGACAGTGTTGTGAGCTTTTTGCCTCTCATTCAGGCTTCGTTCACAAATGGCAATGTAACAGACTCCTTTTAACACTGACTGCGGCCGTGTGTCACGAACTAACAAGACGTCTGCTCTGAGTCATACCAGTATGCTTTCCATGTGCCAATGACCCATATGGTCAAAGAAAATCCACTTGCTTTCCTTTGGACCATGAAGAACATAGTTTTTATTGGCTCTCCATCATACCCCAAGGTCATTGTAAATCCTGGATGGCTTGTTCATGTACATTGAGGGTTATAAATCTCAGGCATGAGATCTTAAAGAAGTTTTGATAAATATTTTGTGTACATTGAGCTTTTCTGGACTCAACCTTTTATAAGAGGACGGTCAGGTAGATGGCTGTGACCCACAATTGGCGGGAAAAGACCTAATAACACCACATTGTGGATGATATTTTACGTACATATATAATACATTCTATAATTATATGTGAAATTAATTCAGAATTACTGTAATGATGGTAAAAACCGTAATGCACTCATGGCCCAGAAAAATGGGCCAAACCAATAATTGCAAAATATTAAGCTTTTAATGGTCTTAACAACAAATCATAGTTCAGATAATTCCTGAGTCCTGAGACGTGAGACCTGTGGAACTATTTGCTCGTCACTGTTTGTTGCTGCAGTCAACTGTTGGGGGAAGAAGCAGGAAACAGGGAAATTCACTGACATAGTCTTCTTGTACACAAAGATAAAATCATGAAAAGATTTAAATGTCTGATATAAAATCCAAACACAGACGAACCAGGAATGTTTTTTTGACTATTCATTATATGTTTGAAGCCATTAACACAACACTGCAACACTGACTCTTCTTTCTGTAAGAAGCCGTCCACAAGTTTACCTACAAGACAAACATTTAAGGAAATCAAAGGGAAAAGCTATCCATAGTAAGTTACTCTATCTATTTCTTTAATTCTTGCTAATTTCCTAACCGAATACTTGCTGTTGTGACCATTAAAAGCTTAATGTTTTGCAATTTGGTGTTTGGCCCATCTATTTATTTATTTAGTTATTTTTCTTGCCCAAGATTGTATATATTGATAACGTGTACTACAATTCTGGAATCCAGGTATAAGGGAACTGTTCTTTCTTTTATGTTTTAAGTTGATCAGCTGAATAAAATACTGAGAGGGCTTCAAACCAAAAAACGCAACTCGAGACTAAAGTTAGCGACGCTGCTTCCCCAATGTTTCCCAGGTGACCTTTCCTGTGACACCTCCCATCGGCACTCCGATGTTCACCATTAAAGGAGCGCTACCCACAAATCATCTGTCTGTTTGGTTCTCCCATTTGTGACATGGCTCCGGTGAGACGGACACTGTTACAGGCTTCCATGCTTGCCGCCTCGAGGTTCCGTGATGACCAAATGGAGTTTGTTAGATACCATTTGGAGAACCCACACAAGACGGGGTCCGCTCGAGCGTGACGCGCCAGGGGAATAGTTTTACCTTTTCACCACTCCTCGACTGTCAGTCACTGCGAGGAGCGATTCAATAGAAAGCATAAAATGAAAAAGAAAGTTGGAAGAGCCAAATGAAATTGCACTTTCTGTAAAAAAGTGCCCTTTATAAAAGTATGCATACATACGCTAGAATAGCTGTTATTGATGAATGCTAGTATATCTCCCAAAAGAAAAAGTCCATCTAGAATGAACAGACATTCTTCACTCACGTTTATAAATCATCTACCTAGCATTGAAAATAAATAAAATTCAAAACAAATTTAAAGTGTGCAGCCGTGTCTGTTGTTTTTCCATTGTATATTTTTTTTTCATATGGGGCTACAAAACAGATATTCCTGCATAGACAAGTATTATGCCTTTAAATTATTCTCTCAAAAAGATAAAGATTTAAAAACGGATATAAGACACTTTGTTCAGTACGCATGGTAATTTTTTGTAAGCTAATTTTTATGACAGCTAACATTTCATGTAGACCTTTATTTATGAGCAAAAGTTAAATAAATCAAACATAAAAATGTAATGTAATCAGCCACCAGTGTTGTTTTCACACCACTTGAGCGCTTCATATGACAATATTTAAATATTTCAATATTTAAATTGTACAATTCTTATGCAGGGCAAGAGAATAATGTTTATTTATTTATTTATTTTTTAATGGCAATTCCTGCGACTGTAGTACACAGATATTTGTATCCCACGTTAAGTAGAGGCAATTTATAAGTGTGGAATTAAGAGTTAAAAATGTTGTTTGCTGTATAATTATAATGACTTTGAAGCTCAATCATATTTAGAAAAAATTCTACAGCTATGCTGTATTGCATTTGAGAGATGAAGTGTGGAATAATTTGACCATTTGATGTTCCTGTTAGCAATGAGCATGCAGATGAGTTAAACGGGGAACCTTTTACTAATGTGTTGGTGATTTTTTTTTTTTTTTTTTCTGTTGGATGAGAGTATATCTCTAGGCACACACACTTTATCAGTGAGTTCACCTAACTTCATGCTTTTGGACTGCAGCAGGAGTCCAGGGTGCCTGCAGGCAACGTATAAACTTGTACAACACAATGGAACACAGAGTAGAAAGTCCACACTCACAGAGCTGGTGTGGGAATTTAACCTCTTACCCTTAACCGCTCCGTGAAGCAAAACAGTGCTACAGTGGCCCAGAATGAATCCAAAATCATGTCTGTTTTATCAGAATATACCTAATTGTTGTGGGCATTCAATGGGGTGGTATGGTGTCTTAGTGCATAGCACTGTTGCTACACACCTCTGGCTTTGGGGGTTTTAAATCTCACTTTTGCCAGTGTGGACTCCAGATGTTCTCCTGTTGTCACGAGGCTTTTCTCCTGCAGTCCAAAGACGTACAGAATTTTTGCACTGCCTGTAGTGTGTGATTCTGTGTGGGCACATGCTAATGCAGTGGACTGGTATCCTGAGCAGAGCGTAGCCCAGTCCAGTGCTCTCCCAAGCCTGTGATAGGCTCCAGGTCCCCACCTGACCCTGACCAGGAAAAGTGGATACATGGAAGGAAGGAAGGAAGGAAGGAAGGAAGGAAGGAAGGAAGGAAGGAAAAAGCCAATTCACAGCATGGCTGATTGGATGAGGACTCTGACTCACTGTTGAAGTCTCTGATTCATGTCATGAGCTGAATCTGCTGGTGCATTATGGTTTGACATTTTGGTTTGTTTACACCTCACACCCACTGGCATTCCAGACTACATTATCAAACCTGGATTTAATCAGTAATGTTTCTATTCATATAAGTTCTGCATTTTTTGTTTCAAATTCAAGTTTATTTAAAGGGAATTATTGCAAATAGTGAAGTGAAAGGTTATGTCAAAAGGGTGGGGTTAGAGAAACTAAATAATGACTAACCAACTAAATGAAACGGACTCTTAAACCTCACTGAAATAGCCAATATAGATAATTTAGTATGCAAAGAAAATCCACTAAAATAAAACAGCATGGCAGCTGCTTAAATAATTAAACTAATAAAAACAAGATTAAAAGTAATCCATCCATTCCCTGATCTTGGTCAGTGTCATGAGGACCTGTGACCTGCCATTTGTGAAAATGAGGTTATTCTCTTCACTAGGGCTTTTTTCATTTTAATACCAGTGCTAATCTTGTCATCAACTCAAAAGGGTAAACATATAAGTGATATGAGTTGGAATATTTCAAACTACCCAGAGAACTTGACCAGGACAGATGGTTGAAAAATAGATAAATTGATGCAGATTTGTCAAAGCTGCACATTGTATAAACTGACTGTTAGGAGCAAATATTCCTGATATTTCCATTGGGGATTAATAAAGTATCTATCTATCTATCTATCTATCTATCTATCTATCTATCTATCTATCTATCTATCTATCTATCTAAAGTTGCATTACATGTCGACTTCAGAATCTTCTGCTTTTAAGTTAGATTAACTTGACTTACACTGCATAGGTAAGTATATCCTATTTTATGTTTTAATAAGGTGTGAAGTTTTCCAAAAACATTAGTAATATGAAAGACTATTTTCCACAAAGCTGTTACCTTTCAGCATTTTTGAGGTTTGTGTTGGTGTTCTTTACAATGTTTTTTTTTTTTTTTTAAATTGGGAGGTAAAAACTCATTTCTTTATAGGATTACATCTTAGGTTTGATAATCCTGGAAAAAAAAAAATACAGTTTAGTTCTCAGAGAATATTAAAAATAAGTGGGCGAACACATGGGAGACACAGAGAAGCAAAGAACCTGAAATAATTTTTTCCCTCTCACCAGTTTAATTTAGGAGAACAATTTACTTTTATTTCCCAGTTAACATTGTTAGAGGCGTTGCTGTGGCAACCTGTCAGTAACCCTGTGTAAATGAGCAGGGAAAAGTGACTGGCCAGAATCCCAGAGAAAGCCTGGCAAAGGATTTCAGAGAATGCAACGGTGGGGACAATCTCAAGTGGAGAATGTTGACCGACTCTGTTCGGACACAGCTGTGTCGATGGATTCACCCCTAGTTTCTCCCACAATGCTGAGCAGCGGAAACAGCTGATCAGAGAAGCATCACTGAAACTGCTCTGCATGACAACACAGAGAATATGGTCATCTCAACAGGATATCGTACCTCTGTTTTTTTATATAATATTAGCAGGCGGACATTAGTAATGACAGCAAAAAAGATGAAGCATAAACAGTGCTTTCTTCCAATACCGTGGCCCGATATACACCAGAGTAGGAAATATGGGGAGCAGAGAGGGTGGCTGGCCATGGTTAGAGGGAAAGGTCAGTTTCTCAGAGCCATTGCTGCATCATTGACCTACTACGTTCCCATGGGTAGCCTCATATGGTCTCTGTCAAAAAAGTCACTTAATTTGGCAGAGTACAATGGAAAGGCTTATAAATAACCCCTGAGTTACTGTACAAGAGTCACAAATAATGAACGAAGGACGATGAGAGCAAATGTATTTATAAATAAACCCTTATTGAACCACACTGGTTTCTATATAAGAGATTTTAATATAATTGTCATATAATAAAGTTTGTTTATATCGGGTGAACTTAGAGCCTAGCCTGGGAGTAGATGCCAGTACGTCACCGTGCACATACCCATACACCAAGGGCTATTTAGGGATTCAAGTTAACACGTCTTTGGAAACCTGAAACAAGAGATGAAACAGTATGGTCTTCTGACCATATGTACTATACATGTAGTGCTGTGCAAAAGTCTTAAGAAGAAAATGATCTTTATATTATGTTTGAACTTATGTAAAACTATGATTTTACGTCTGTCAGTGTGTGCCAGTTAACATTCTGTAGCAGCCAAAGGGTGAGCTCCCAGCATGCACTGGGGTTTGTACATAGTTATGTTGCATGTACTTTTGTGTTATTATTGTTGAAACTGTAGTGTACAGGTTATGTGTGTGTCCATAACTAGTATTTGAGCAACCCGTGTTGTATTGCAAATCCTTTTGTGTCTACGTAAAGTTTCCATTATGGTCGAGCGGTGTAATGTGTGTTTTCCTGTCCCTTGTGTTTGTGGTATTCTAGGAATCGGTGTAGTTCTGTGTGGCTGCTTTAAATTGCCTGTTTGCTTAATTTAAAGCACCTTGTTTAATGCCTCTGACTTCTATGTCACACGTTAGCCACCGCAATACTTTAAAACATGTCCTCAACTTATCCCAAAATTTGCAGTTACCGACAGATATAAAAATGTATTTGTTGAAGTACCTCATTAAGTGAGTTTACTAGTTAAGTGAACTGCTGGTGAAATGTAACAAATACATGGAATTACTGGGGTGCTCTTGAGAGATCTGGGAACCGAGGCTATGTTCTTACAGTCATTCAACCAGATATCAATGACATTTTGGAGAGCAAAAGAAATTAGTGTCACTTTTTTTGTGTTTATTTGTATACAGTGTATTCAAATGTTTTTTTTGTTTTTTTTTTTTCTGAGCAAATATGCAATTATTGCCCAGATAAATGGTTTTAAAGACTTTCATTGTCTGCCTAAGACTATTGCATAATACTGTATATATAGGCATGAAATAAAATGTAATATGCAATAATAATACAGGAATGTAATAATATGTAATAATGTGTATATTTAAAATTCCATGCTTCATCTCTCTCTTGCATATGTTAGTTTTTGTGATGCCAATTATAATATTTTATGATTGAATGCTCCAGTGAACATTATCTGGAAATAGAGAGAACAAACTGCTAAAACAAATATCACATTTTTTCCACCTTTTATTAAATTAAACTGGAATTAAAGCTGCTGATCTCCCAACACAGGCTGTACAACTCTGAAGTGAGACGTACCGAAAGGCTTGAGTTCATTACTGCAATGAGACTTAATGTAAGCTAGTTAGATTTTAGGCAATGTTTGAAATAAAATCCATTAATCAAATCAGCCCTTATATTATTACCTTAACAAGCTGTTTTGGTCTAACCATCTAAAAAAATGACGACTGTCTCTACAGCCTGCTGATTCATAGCTACATGCAAATGTCGAAATGAAGCTCGTTTTTATGACTGATATATTCATTACTTAATTGCAGCCAAAACAAAGACTGTTTTAATGAACACACTTTCCAGCATTAACTTTCAAAGGCATTTCTCCCGGGGAGCGCCAATCCTTTTTAGCCCATTAGCAACGACCCATTTACAACACATGATTATCTGCCTTGTTCTTGGCCTAGATTTGCATATTAAAGTACACGAGGAAAGACAGTATCTTGATTTTGACGCAGAGGTAGCCTGGCTGACACTACACAATTACCACTTACCCAATTATACACTAGCTATGACTGGCAGGAGTATTTGCAGAGCAACAGTATGATGCCAGCCAGGAGACTATCTGTGACCCCCACCTCCTCTCTGCAATGGAGTCTGGTGTCAGACACCATGCTCATTTTAAGACTGGGCACTCTCACCACAAAAATAAGAGAGAGGGACACGATTGAATGCTTTTGTTTAATGGAAAGTCTTGAACAAAAATGCTGGAAGATGCTTCTTACATTGACAAAAAGGTAGAAATCTTTAACCTGTTAAGCACTTCACGAAATGCATGAAAATGGCAATGAAAGAAACTGTAACTCTCACAGTGAGTAATCCAATCCCTCACCAGGTGCTGGTTGAGAGAAAACAATACAAGCTTATGGATTGTTTAAAAAAATATCCATTCATCCATCCATCAGTCCATCCGAATTCTATTTGTCCATCCAGTACGGGGCTGTGGGGGTAGAGATGAGGGGTGAAGCCTATCCCAGGCAACATAGGGTGCAGTGCAGGAAACACCTAGGATGAGACACAAGACTTCAATGGAACAATCAACCATCACAGTGAGCACAATTACAGCACAAAGTTGACCTGTTTGACAATTTGAAACTAATTCCCGACAACACAAACTATTATGCTTGTGCACTTTCACTGCGAGAATGAAATTTATGTTTCTTTTAAAGGATTTAAGCAATAAAGCATATAGTTGCCTACTGGTTGTAGATAAAATTCTATGTCCTTCAGTAAAACATATGATCAACATATTCTATCATTATTGCCTCAAGTCATGTATACATACATACATACATACGTGTGTGTGTGTGTGTATTAGTTAGAAGTTCCAAAAATTTAATGCACTCATGAATTCCAAAACCTAAATTAAGCATCTAAACATTTTTGAATGCAAGACATATATGTTTAAAAATGTTATGTTTTAGGTCTACCAGAATGCCCTTCTCCAGAGTGAAATTTAAATTCTGCTAATTAAAGTTTTGATGAGGGTATATGAAATTAGCACAGCTCTGAAAAACAACCTTTAATTCGAATCCTTTCGCCTTCCGGAGTTTATTTTATTATTTATTTATTTTTTTTCCCCGTAAGTCTATTAATAAAATGCCACATTGCAATTCAAAGCGATACCATTTCTGACTTAGACTTTAACAAAGCATTAAAAGAGAGGAAACGTGAGGTCTGAATATAGAAATAGAGTAGGAGGTTGGAGATTCACTGATGTGTGAAAAGCATATATTATCCCGAACTCAGATTTTAATAATGCCTAATGTGAACACATTCGATTGCCAAAAGAAATTAATTTGTATGTGTTAAGATGTTCCGAAGGATCCTATTAAAATGTGAACTTATCACTCTCAAAATTAAATTGTTTAATTATAAGTAAAATGTAGGTGGGCTGGGGGCTGCACTAGACATTAAGGTCTAAAGGAGATTCCCCGATCCTCTCTCAGCTTTCCGCAGTTTCCTCCCGCGAAATTATCTCCAAACTGCATCATTAGTCAACACGTCTTCAGCCAACACGCTATCGAGTGTGTTTTATAAAACAGGCGATTACCGCTGATAGTTTAAGCCGTGGGAGGTATAATGAGACGAAATGCAAAAATAGCCAATGTTAGCACGAATTCTAACTCGCAGCAAATATTACATTTCACTTGTGTGTGCGAAAAAGAGATTAAATCAGTATTCTAACCTAAAGCAAGAATATGATTAATTGCCAACCAGCATATTGCTGGCACTGGACTAATAGAAACAACCTGACTTTTGAATATTTGTGTGTGTGTGTGTGTGTGTTGTACGTATGCAAATCCATTATTCCTTATGTGTGTGTTGAATTAGAATTATTCACGGAAAATTGAATTTTGGTGCTTACATGCATATATACAAAACTCATTTCAACTGCAGGTTAATTCATTAAAAGAAATAATAATAATAATAATAATAATAAAAAAATGGTTTGCCTCTGCATCTGTCTGCAAATAACATTCCTGGAAGCTTCATTCCCTTTTTTTGGTTTTGGGTGAATTCCAGATTTTGAAAGTCTTTGAGCAGTTAACCTGTCACTAACCTCTCACAAAAACATTGCTAAAGTGCTCAGCCGTCGAGGAGGAAATTACTGGCTGGCTCACATGTTGCAGAGGAACTTGGGAAGCAGTGAGGTGAGGGCAGTCGAGAAGCATTTGGACTCAACGCTCCTATCTGCTACTAAGGATGGTTCCAGATTAGTGTCGTTTCTCAATGGAAAACCATTTACTGTTTGCACGTGTTCTCGGTCTGCCTGGGAGTGAATAACTTTTCTTAAAGTTTGTTTTAAATATTTAATTATTAGCCATTCTAAAAACATAACGTCAAACAGATGACAAGTGTATTTTCATCTTTTTTTACTGCTGTAAAGGTAACACAACAGAAACATAATGTTCTATGTGAAATTAACAGCCCTGAAAAGTTTTTTTATATATATAGAAAATGTTAAAGGCCATTTATCTGTGCAGTAACTGTATATTTGCTCAAATAATAATAATAATAATAATAATAAAGCACAAACCAACAGTAGAATGTCAACAAATAAACAGTACAAATGTAAGTAAAAATAACTTCTGTTCTCCAAAAAATTACCGATTGTCATGCCCTCTCTCTCCTGTTCCCTGGTTCTTCCCCCTGCTGACTGGTTTCCTTGTGCTGCACCTGGTTACTGTGGTGATGCTAATTGCCTCGTTACGCACCTGGTGCTGGTTGCCTCATTAAGCACATGGTTGCCTGGTTCCCTAGCCTATTTCCCTGGTCAGCTCAGTTGGTTTGGGGGGTGGTCTTGATCTGCAGGGGTGCCTGGTGGGTCCTGCTTGATCATATTGCCTCATGAAGTGTTCTGAGCCAGCTTCTAGCTCCCTTGGATGTTTAGGCCCTGCTACAGTATGCCTGCTGGTCTCAGTGGTTGGTATTACTATATGTGGGTAGCCAAGAGTGATCTAGCCTATGGAGGTAGGGGTACCCTGATCTATGGATACTCCATGCCTAAGGATGGACAAGCCTTCCCCTGTTCTGGGT
>JAACJT020000002.1:3889830-3902229 GCA_009936485.2 Gymnarchus niloticus | reverse complement strand
GTCTGGTGTTCTCTGGCCTTTCTGGTTATATATGAGCCTCCCTGCCCTTTGGGTCTTAAAAGGGTTGAGCTGCTCAATGAACCAGTTTCTGCCTTCTCAGGTGTGATTGTGTGTATGTGTCCACCAGTACCGTGACACCGATGTTATTTCAGATGGCTTGAACAACATGACTCTGGTTCCCAAACCTCTCATTGAAAGCATCTACCCCTGCTGTTCCATACATTTTAAATTTCTGAACACCTGCTCACTCAACTTGTGTAATTAATTCACTCATAGCTGAGCTCCACAAATACATGAGCATGTTGGATGGTAACTGTAAATTCTGCGGTGGCATGAAGAGATGTTTTCAAATATAAAACTGACGTGTTGACCAACATGAAGGTGATGTAAATATAATTATTGCCTGTCCAAGAATGTAGCACTGCAATGAAAATGTATGTACTTTGTGCAATCTACAATCTACTGCTTAGTTTACTTTCAGCGATCGTTACTTCTCCGGGCATTATTTTGTGGGAAACGTAGCATGACCTACTTTTGAAGGAAGGTTCTTAAAGGTGAACCCAATTAGAGAGTCAGGAAATTTGAGACACAGTGTTGGTAAATGTAATATTGCAATCAAAATGTGATGTGCAAGTTCATATCTGATAATGACAATTGCCACTGAGATATGAAATATACACTATAATTGTTTTGTATTCCATCGCTGTGTTAATTTGCAAAATATAATTCACATTTGTTTGTATTATTTCAAGAAAATGTTGACCAGTCTGTGTCAAGAACTTGTGTGTATATGGCTTGTGTGTGAGACTGCCCATTTAAAGTGTGTGTGTGTGTGTGTGTGTGTGTGGTTATACTTGCATGGTGTCTGCAGATGTTTTGTGAGCCCATGGCATCAATCCATGATTTCCCAGCCCTGTGACTGCCTGTTCTTCTTAGGCGGTTCTCGCAGATCTGTGCAGCACTGAAGTCTTTCTGATCAGCTGTTGCAAACTGACCATAGAACTTCTTCATCATAAAGACTGTAAGATTACACATGACTCCCACGCCGTCTCACACATCGTGCCAACTTTCTTTGTCTGTGATATAAAACCCCGTTAAATCAAGAGCCGCTGGCTTAAGTTGTCTTAAGTTTAAAGTTTCCGAATTAATTGTGAAACTTTGTGTGGCTTGACAGAGTCACAATCTGAAGAAATTACCATGGTATGAAGACACAGAAAGCACGGACCACAGAATTTACCACAGAAGGCAGTGCATTGGAATTTGAAGATGCTGGATTCAAATCTTCGTGAATGTGGGTAAAACAACGAGCTACATTACAGAGCACGGCTCAAAGACTCTGCAGGGGAAAAAAAAAAAAAAGAGTGCTTCCACTTTGAATGACAGACGGAATCAGCAAACATCGATGAGCTGAGTAACTCTGTCGTAAGTCGTGCAGCAACTCGCGCGTCCGAAACAAACAGCAGTGACTGCTGATGATGTGATTTGCCACAAACTCTGCTCCCTAGCAAACTGCAGCAGCCATGTAATCACATTTGTTTGTAGCTGCCTTTGCTATTCGTTGTTTTTGCTACACTACGTTTGTGTCCTCAGGCTAGATTATCCCAGGGCCTTCACTCCCCTATTCTCCTGCACAGCTTTTATTTCAGTGTACGAGTGATTCTCCCCACACAGCTACTTTCATCCCACGTACAAGTGTCCTTCCCTTTCTCGTCTTATCTCCCCTCCGCCAGGTAATTAGTTTCTTGGGCATCGCCATGACAACAAAGCACTTCATGGGCCCGGTGCCCATTATTCCACCAAATGACAGTGAAGGTAAAATTCTCTGTGGACTTGCTCAAACCACGGATCAAAGCAACAAAACCACTCTAGTCTAAGAAATGCCTTTACAGACCCAAGAAATCTACTTCTTGTGTCAGGCCCCGGGTCGGATTGATTATGGTAGCCTCACAACCGCAGGAAACAAAGAAATGTATTTCAATAAAAAAAATATACTGCAATGAACAAGTGAAATAATCTGCTGCTCCGAGGTGAGGTTACATGAGCTGTTTCTCCTTACATTAATGTTTTCACGTATCAGTGTGTGGTTTTTATGCATGCATATATGATAGCATGATAATGTGCTAACCTGTGTATTCAGTATGTTCATCAAAATATGCAGCAGACTTCCCCTGCTTAATCGTTAAAAGCTTAAACTCCCACAGATGGGTATCGACCACTGCTGAATAAATAATGAAAAAGTGTCCTTATCCTCTACGTACTGCATGTGAATCCCCTACTGGATGTCTGTTTACTTGTTTATGCTTTCAAACATGCTCTCTTTATTTTCCCACATACAAAAGGCACATTTAGCATCGTTCAGACTCTCCATTCACTTTCTCTTTTCTCAGCTCTGAGGCAGTTCAAAGGGCGTCAGACCATATTAGACTCTTTATGTATACGCTGGAGTGGGAGTAGGTTCGACAAGTTCACCTCGGACTCCAAAAACTGGGAAGAAAACATTAGGTCTATCAAATGTGTCAGTTTCAAAAGAAACTCATAAAGCCAACAAACCTGAATGGCTGTTAACACTCAGAATGCGTATAATGACTGGATTGATAGCCTTTTTCACCCTAGGGGTATCAATGCCTCTGGAAGGGACTTACCATTCACTCCATCCCTAGTCACATGACTCATTTAACGGGGGTAACCTGTCATACAGATCATTCCCTTCTCATACAGACTGTAGTGCCTTCCTCTTATTTTATATACCTTATTGTTTTAAGTTGTTTCAGTTTGACTTAATTCTGTTGCAAGCTCCTCAGATAGAGATCTGGAGATTGTGCCCACAATGGATATTTTACTCAAAGTGAAACACGTTTGACTTTGACCATCTGTAGCCTACAGAGGAAAACAGAGAGCGCCTTATAAAATAGCCTGTCCTCCTAACCCCTGGTGATGGCAAGTTTAGATCAGTACTGATGATTCTATCTGTCATGAAAACCAATGCAGTCCAGAGTAGAGTCTGTCACCCTCTGGAGACAGCACTAGGTCGAAGGAGATAATACCCTCAGCTGCTGGAGACAATGGGATGTGATTACAGGAGGTTTTCTACATCACTGCAATCCTCATCGGGTCTCTGTGGAGGTGAAGGCAACTTCCACATTGCTTTCAACAAAGTGAGAACGTATCTTGCAGAAACCCAATTGCTTAGATTCACCATGGGGAGCTCTTTCCAAGGAGGTTTTAATTGCCACTGTGAAATCATGTCTTATCCTTGTGTTTGTGTCAAGATTGATGCAGGACTGAAGAAGGGACAGATTATCCTATGCAGGGCCAACAACTCGTCCTCCTAGAGACTGGCAAAGCTGTATAATGTTGGTGTGGTTAATCAGCACAACAGTATTTTCACAGCTAGTTGAGGTCAAAGACCACTGACAACTCTAGACAGAATCTGCAAATAAAGAGCAATGTGTTAGAGTATTTTCAGACCAGACCAAATGTGGAAGAAGCATATTTCACAGCATGACCTGAGAAAACATCGAGCAAAATAATTTCAGCCACCAGAGACTAAATTGAACATGCTTAACAAACAGAGCAGACACTATATTGAGTGTGCTTTACGGTATGGGCACGCTGTTATCACTCTGCACCATGAACAAACGGAATGGCTGGATAGCTTACAGTGCACTCTGTGGAGCAACCCCATGTGCCGGGAGCTTCAATCATATCATGGGAGCAGTTGGTGTCTGGGCACAACAGATGTCCCACAACCTGGGTGTGATTAATCCAACAGGGGCACATCCTGCCAGGAAGGCGCCCCCTGGTGGGACTGGGCCACAGAGGTCATGTGGGTGACATGAGCGCAGCTGTTCGGGCGTGGCATATCACGAGAAGGTAGCAAAGTCCCGCTGTGGGTCGTTAGCAGAAAGATTTTTTGCCCCTGTCCTTCCAGCCTCAGGCCCAGTCTGAATGCACTCAACAACAGGAGAGAGATCATGTGACTGCTACTGACCAATAGAGACATGGACCACACAGGACAGAAAGGCACAAATAAAGACAGCATACCTGGGGTGCATGTGGAGGTTAGATGCAGAATGTGTCACTTTCAGTTTGATCCTCAGCAGGGAAGAATTTGTTTTTTAAGCTGAAATGCATGATATATAGTAGAAAACAACCCTGTTTCCAAGTGTGGGTTCAGTGTGCCGGGAATTTGTAGAAGACAGCCAACTTCCAAGAAACAATTTCTTTAATTTATTAAAAAATATCTGCATGATGCAATGTTTTTTTTTTTAAAAAAAGGTTAATAAGAAAACAGTGTAAGAAAAAGAGCCCCTATTGTAGATAGAGTTTGAAGTGCATGCATTCAAAGCTTAATTTCTGACAGAGCGCTGGTATGAAGGAGAAGTCTAGACATTTTAGCCACTAGATGGCAGTGCAAGCAGCTTCACTGAGATTTGTATCTTCGTCTTCCGGCCCAGACCTCAGCCTGTTCTCCTCAAGGATGAGCTCCTTGTGGAAACTTCCAAATGCCTTCCGTTCCTCTCATTTGAAGTCATCCATTCAGTCACAAATGTATTCGCCGCGGGAAAGATTAGGAAGCATTTGTGGTGAGAATCGGTATCCTCAGCTACTTGCGCGCACACGCAACACACAAACATCCACACATGTCCAGACTAACATACATATTAACATTTTACCAAGACTGTAATCTGCACTGGAGGTGTGTATTCGTTTGGAAAGCCTCTTACAGAAGCCCTTAAAAAACATCTCTGCACTGTGTTAAGCAAATGAGCAGAGAATCAGTGCCCATTAAAAGATGCCTTTTACTACACAGCCAGATACTTGGAGCACATTGCTTGTCTTCCAGAAGCTTAAATTGGCAAATCCTCACACCCCTCAGACTCTCAGATATCGTGTGCTACCTGGAACTGACCCCGCACTGTGTGAATGCTTGGAGAGTGGGCGTGGCCAAAGTTGATTCAAAAATGAAAGAGGGGAAAGCAGGCCACAGATCTCTGGGAGGGTGGAAACCATTTTCCCAGGCTGAATGATGGCAGGATAGCTTCAAGTGCACCGGATCTAATGTCTTGTCTTCTCTCACTCTCCAGTAGGTCCCCTCTGCACTCATTAGAGGAAACCAATAAATCAATGGGTGAGTGGTTAGCCGAGGCTGAATACTCAAGCTGCTTAGAACATTAACACATTAGCCAGTGAAGCAGACATTACATTGTAATCAATCCGGCTTCTCAAATTGAGTTAAGTAGGACAAGAAAAAGAAAGCCAGTGGACCAATCGAAAGATTTATGTACTGTATAAACATATATTCAAAACAGCCAACCAAGACAGTGTTAATTGAACAGCGACTGTGTCAGTCTGAAATAAGCAATGACAGTATTGAACTGACAAGGTCAATTTTTGTGTCTGTGCAAGAAGTCATAGCTTGGAGTATTTTACAAATGCTCTCTTTGACCATGATAAGTGATTAGAGGATAGATGGATGGATGGATGGATGGATGGATGGATGTACGTCTTAAGACACTATTATTGGGGTTTTCAATTGGTTTTTAGTTATGGGCTAAGTTCAGGTTTTGCATTAGGATGAAAGGTTAGGGTTAGGGTTGGCATTAGGCTTAGACCTAGGGTTGGGGATATGGTCTAGAATGTTTTTAATATGAGAGTTAGGTTTAAGTCCTTGGTGGAATGGACTTGGGGGGTTGCACTCTGTCCTCACACCAAATGGGTAAGGGGTTTGTCCTCAGTATGTTGTGTCAGTTGCCGTCAGGTAATCAAACAGGTAATCGAGTGTCTGCCCACTGTCCAAAAATATGGACTGGTCTCTGTAGTCTTGTAATGTACAAGCAGGTATGTGTATGTTCCGTGATGGAGTGGCAAAGGCGGTTTATCTGGTACTTCTTCGGAATGATTGCAGGATCACTGTTACCCCTTTCCCCAAACACTGCAGTGTCACAGGGCAGGCAGGAAGTGGCAGTCCCCTCGGGGCAGTTGACCACCAGATTGCCCTGTCTTGAAGGCAGAGAAAGCATAAGCAACTTGCTTACTTTCTTTTCTCTTCTTTCTTTGTCCTCCGTGCTGTGGTAGGACAATCCTGCGTGTTGGGTGGCAGAATTACCAGCCACCAGCTGCATCTCGCTGGTGTTCCTCACTGGTGGTTTCAGGGCATACTGCGCGGAAGCCAACGGAGCTTTCCTACTGCGTGGTGCTGAACGAGGCCTACCGGTATGCTGCAAATTCACAGCGCGTCGTCACATAACAGATACGCAGTTGGGAGACGGATGGATAGAAATTATGAGTCACCTTTTTGTTGCCTCCAGAACAGGCTGTACTACCCACAATCCTTCAGTATAGGTCATTTACATAAACTCCATGTGGAATGTTGCTTATTGAAGACATGGTGACCCCAAAGTGGCGGATTGTTTAGATTCACAAATGTCACCACTGGATTTCATTTTTTCTTACTAAGCTATCTGTTTAAATGCAAGTGGTGGTGACAGAATCTGGTGTCCTTTTCAGAAGCCACCCTTACATTAGCTATTCAATTTTCTGTTAATTAGCATGACGACAGATGAAGACTAGCCCATAGAGATCACTACATTTTATTATTTTTGTTTTTCATGATTCCCTCTGCATTTTAATAGCCTGTGATAAATAAAACCATTACAGGCTCCTATAGACTTACACTATAGTCCTTTCGTAGCATTTTAATGCAAATTTATTTTAACTGGGTTTTATAGAAAATAATTTTTAGCTATATGCACAACGGTACTCCACATCAATTCTTAGAAAAAAAAAGAAGAAGAAAAAAATGTAATACTTGAAAAGAAATGTGCTGAAGCAAACTGTATTTTTTTTCCTTTTGCCTGCTAAATCATAAAATTCCAGGGGTGCTGTATTAAAATGCTTATCCAGTCCAACAGTCAAATTACATACACATCAGTTTCCCTGCATCTGGCAGGTACACAGCATGAGTTACGGTGTTATTGCCAGTTCCTGGAGAATCAAGCATTACTTGTTTTTTGGAACCAACACCCTGCCGGCGTTGCTAATGTCCCTTGACTCACGGCGTTCACGAGCACTTAACCAAACAAGCACCTTTATTACTAACCTGACATGACATAATGAAAAATATATTACTATGATTTATGTTTGAAGTTTCATTGATTTTAATTAATTCAGTAGCCTGTGAACAAGCACTATTGCTAACACAAATTACACTGACAGAGATTTATGCCGGAAATGTAATAACAGTACTCATTAGACGCTCCCATAATCGATCACTTTCTTAAAATGCAATTAGGTATTATTAGGCTAATGGTAGGATAAAATTTGGTTAGCGAAAAGTAATCAATTTAAAATTAAATGTAAAAAGTGTTTCTCAGCAAAATAATAGCAGTTAAGCAGTTTCTGTGATTTAAAGTAGCATATTTTGTGTTTATGTGTTAGTAATGACTAACATACTAATTGAATACATTATGTACTTAAAACTAACAGCTGAGGAAAATATCCAGTTTACCGTGGTCCTGAACTGTAGTGATGTTGGTGAACTCTGAGTACGAGTATCTCTCCCTTTTCACTGGAAGAGTAAATCCGGGATCATTGCTGACTCGTTCAATTAAGTAACGATTTCCCTCAACACATCAGAGTGAGCAGGTTAACCACTGTATTGACACCATACCTATTCATTATTCTGCAAAATGGACCACGTGGATAAAAAGACATTCACACTCCCTCCTGAATAACGCTCTCCGCATCCAGCTTTGCTTGAAAACATTCTCACAAATGCACACCCTTCAGAGCACGTCTCCGTCTCACAATCACGTATACTTAAAAAGTTCTAAGGAACAGTTTTCCTTGCAGCTACATTACCAGTGAAAAGATTTTCTACATTACCGATGTTACTCGCATAATTTTCACAAAAAATTCTAGACACTCAGTAGTGTATATGTAAATGCTGTAATTTGTCTTTGCAAACGACGAAGTTCGACTCCAGCTCAAAGGAGATTTAGGAACACTGTAACATAATAAATGTAATAAACCATAATAAATTGTAATAAACCATAATAAACTGTAATAAACACAATAAATGTAGTAAACCGTCATAACCATAAACCATGCCCCAGGAGTGTCGTAATGAACTTACAGAGCAATATTTAATGTCCCTTTAAAGAACGTTTCGAATTTGCTCTGCTGTTGTAACTGCTAGAGGAGGCTACTTTGATGAACCACAGATATGACCAATTTTCTTGCTAATAAAGGTATTCGAAGGACGCTGAACGTGAAGGTCTTATTTTTTAGCAATGAATATTGAATGTCTAGACTTTGTTGTGAAAATTATGTGAGTAACATTGACAATGTAGAAAATATTAGCATATGCAAAAACTTTTGACTGGTAGTGTAGATGACCTCTTGGTTGGCTGTTTGCTCGCACTTAGCTGTAAGCAAGTCATCCAGTCTATTAACATAAAACATCTCAGGGATGGCTGAGACCTAAAGATGAACAAGGTGGTGTTTGACCAAACTCATCTGTCAGAGGAAAGCGATTGAGGGACAAGCTTCTGTGTGACTTTGTCAAGTGACTCCTGAGACATGAGAAGACTGACAAGGTATTGTGGGCTGCCTTCGCAAAGAAACTCTGGCTGTTTTGACCGTCTGTCTACATCCACTAACTAGGAGAAAATCCGTTAGGCTGACGACTACCACGATAGCTCCTTTCAAAGACGAACAGATTGCACACATGGCTGGACAGATTGGAGAAATGAAAATTTCTCAAGGGATTCTAAAGCCCAGTCCAAGTCCAATGTCTATCACTGAACAGTAGGGACTTTTTCTGAGAGTAACAATGTGCTCTTCTCCATACTTAGCGATTTCAATAAACTTTAATCTTATATTCCACATTGCCAGAAATGCTATCCTTTCCTTTTTAAAATCTGTCACTCCGCAAATTAAAAGTGTGACCGAAGTCTCATGGTGATTAAGGCAGTATTAATGACAGACGTACAACAGACTAGAATAAAGTTATAAAATGTACAATATAATATGAGGGGCCACATCCACTCTTCTTTCAATTATTGTCAATATGCTGATGTCGTACAAGATTGTTCCTGTGCTTTTACACTGACTGCAAGCGACGTAAATTGATACATAATTGAAAATGATCACACCTCACACCTTAAAAATACATTTAAAATGTGCAATTGCAATAGGCCTTTAGGAAGAACAAAAATTGGGAATGAAAATAAAGAAGTAATCGATCACTGTCATCTGCATTCTTTATCTTTTTTTACACAGTCTGGAATTCTGCTACTAAATAACTGTAGATCTAGCAGGGGGTGTGATGTTCTTTATATCTTTATACCCATGTTGTTTGATGTTGCCTCCATAATACAAGATAATGAAGATTCAAGCTCTTCAGTCATGCAGCTGACGGAAACAGATAGAAAGCTCCTCTTCATTCCGGAACTCTCCAGCACTACCTCACTCCAGTGTGTTCTTGAGCTATACTAAGATTACCATGGTTGAGAATGAACAAAAGTAATATGATTTTAGCGTTAAACATGTGCAACTAATTACATGGTCTTACACCATATTTTGTTGCCTCAGAAATGATAATTAATCCATCCATCCATCCTGGAGCATCTCTGAAAGAATCATAAGGTCCAAGGCTGCGGTGTACCTTGGCCAAGATGCCAGTCAACCTCAGGTAGATACAGTACTATTTAACATGTTACTCATTGGGCTTAATTCTATAACTAGCTTGTCTTCTAAAGTCTAATACTTCTGGCCACAGGGGTTTTTACTTCCATCTCACCCATGTGCTTTTCTCACACGGCCATATAACTTGGTTCATTTTGATTTCCACCTGCTATCTGGCAGTGTTGGGATTTGCTGGCTGCGGAGATATCCAGCCAGTTGTACGTGTGTGCCATGTGACACACTCCCAGTGGCTTCCTCCAGTCTGTATCCCTTCTGTGTACCATCCATTTGGTCCAACCAGAAATTGTTGAACTGTAGTAATGTAGACAGCATACCAACTTTGTGTATCCATAGATTTGTGTTTTTCTTCAAAATATCTGTTTAAAGTGTGAATTGAATCTACCAAATAATAATAATAATAATAATAATAATAATAATAATAATAGTTTTATCACGCCTTAATAATGTTTTGTGTATAGCAGTTACATGTATAACATTCTGATAGTATCCTAATATTCGGAGATCATTATTTAAAATTGTCTGTAAAATGGTTAAATAGGTATTTCATCACTGAATTTTTTCATTCAATCTCTTTAGGTGGGTAATTTGAACTCTTTTAAAAATACATTTCTGTGAATATAAAGAAAAGTAAATGAATGTCACCACACATTAGAACGTTACCCAACTTTTTAAAGTCTGAAATTTAACACCAAGACTTAAACATTAACAATTACAATGATTGACATATACATCTACTTTTTCTAATTATTATCATAGATGAGGTTTCTGTGTGTTTGCCCTTGGGATGTATGTAATTCCAGTCTAAACATGTTCCAAAATTTTCTCAAGAAAGGCACTAAGCCTGGGGTTAAACCAGTCCTCAGAGGTAGGAAATACTTCAAGTAAAGGAAGAATTGCTAAGTGTCATGTATTAAGTGATGGAGACCATGATATTTTATTCTTAAATTGTTTTGAGGGGCTCCTGCCAGGAAGGTCATAAATCAGTTAGTTTGTACTCTTTTGTCTTCCCAGGTATAACAGTAGCCCCACTTTGACAGGGCATGACAGTGGCCTTGGACAGTACATCATTCACGGTTAATATTAGTCTCTGGGGCGGTGTCCTCACTTGGCTCTGCTCTGCCTTCCTGCGTAGCCACTGAAGTGAGACCGTCAGCCGTGGTCACCTTAGCCGGAGACGAACACATCCCCGGTCACTGTAAGCTCTCCATTGCACAACAGTGACACGAACGTGCTGCTTCTATAGCAATTAAGTAATTATTTCATCTGCTCATTTTTTAGCATGGTCCTATCCATGTTCTTCTGTTTATATATAGGATAATGATAGGACAAATGATGCTTTAAAACCCATAGTGACCCAGAGTATTCACAACTAACCAATCAAAGCTCCCGCCAAATGAGGCTTCAAAACCGGTGGTGGGTGGTAGTTTCCCAAACTACCAATTAAGGATGTGATTGAGGAAGTACAATAATGATTACGAGAGAAAATAAGTAACCACAGGATTGTAGAGTAATGCTCAAGAAGAATCTCTTCTGTTGTTGTAGAATGGAAGTGAGATTTTAAATTCTTCAGTAAATAATCAGGGGTTTAACTAGTTAACCTGTAATCTGTGCTAGCTATTCTTAAACATAGATTTCATATTCTAACACACACGCAGAGATGTTGCTCTGTCATTAAAATGCGTCCTTTGATCAGGTGTTTGAGAACCAGTGGAAGCCAGTGCTTACAAAGATCAGAAAATCCCACAGGGGATGGGATGTCCATCATCTTTTGTTAACTGATGTGACAGCGATTGCAAAAAAAAAAAGAAAAAACATGCAGTTGTTGATTTCTGCTATTATTCTGGCTTTGTGCATCAGTATATCACTGCAATGACTTAAAGCTACAAGCACCAATTACAGCCCGTCATGTCTGGCCATGTGGGTGAATAATTATCCAATTTAAAAATCCATTGAAGATGAGTGCATGAAACAAACTGGGGCGTTCCTTGTTAATTTTGTACCTTGATGCAGAATAAAATAATGAAAAGAGAAACCATCTTCATAATGTTCAAAGATCATTAACCAGTGTTACCCTGTCCGGTGGGATGCAGCAAAAGCTTCATCTCAGGGGAAAATATAACCAGGAACAGCTATTACAGGCTGGCCCAAGTTGGAAACTCCGATGCCTTGCCAAGAGCGTCCAGCCTACAGCTGATGAGCTAAGAGTTTTTATGGTCGGGAAATTGCATAAAAAGTTCTCAAGTCTTCCTAATACATAAAGTAGTGCAATCTAACAGCATAGCTATAAATTGACACGAATCATCCAATACTGTAGATGGATAGTATCACTGTCATGACTGTGAAATAAGTCAAATATGACACATGCATGCACACAGAAAACGATAAAGAAAATGGAGGGTTGAACTCCATTATCCATTAACCTCAAAGACAAGAGGCATCCCCAGCCTTATGCCCTAAGCTGCCTGTGATAGGGTTCATAACCTATGCTGCTTGTGATGGTATCTATGCCCAAAGCTGCCAGCAATAGGTCCATATCCTAAGCTGCCTATGATAGGGTCCATACCTTAAGCCACCTATGATAGGGTCCATACCCTAAACTGCCTGAGAAAGGGTCCATACCCTAAGCTGCCTATGATAGGGAACATACCCTAAGCCGCCTATGATAGGGTCTATACCCTAAACTGCCTG
>JAACJT020000002.1:3872370-3883685 GCA_009936485.2 Gymnarchus niloticus | reverse complement strand
CAAGTCTTGTATCCGTCTGGGGGACAGCGTGGTCTTGCCGGTTGCAGTCCAGTAAGCAGAGCAGGTTCGGTGGCTCATTTTTCGATCCACTGGCTTGAAAAATAGCCACTTAAATCCAGCCACAGGTGCACCTCCAATTAACTCATAATTAAGACAATTTGCCAATTAGAGACATGTAAAAGTATTGCTGGAATCATTGTATTTATAGAAATGCTCTTACTTTTAAACTTTCAATGTCTTGTGAATTTCTTTGTTCGAAAGCTTAAAGAGCAATATACATATTAATAAATGTATAAACCGCTGCCTAGAAGTTCTCATCCACTGACAAAGAAAAATATCAGAATATGCTTCCATTTTCCACCTGCTTATTCTGAAAAGGGTTGAAATGAGGCCTATATATATATATATATATATATATAAGAAGAATTTCCTACCCAAAGCCATTATACCTATTTAATTCCAGCAACATTAAATATGGGCAGCAAAATTTAATATCAAAAATTATTTTAGGGTCTCAATTAAATCCCCTTCGGTGATCCATTTCAACATTTTTAACATCAAAAACTAATTAGGCAGAATCAAAATTATTCAACAAAAAACCTAATTTATCATCGCTAGAATTTGTTGAAAATACTATTATAATTAGCTTTAATAATAACGTTCTGTTATATCACACCATGAAAAATGCAGCATGGCAGGCTGACAGAGGCTGATAGAGGAACTGTCGAACGCTAAGCTTAAAATTAAGTTTAAGGACATTGGTTTCAAACTAACAAGAGAAGCATGTGACGGAAGGAAGGAATTACCTAGATAAACCAAACCAATCTGGGTCCTCCAAAGACAGCGACAGTAAAACCGTGATGGATATTGATTCCATAAAACAGGTATTACTCTACCAATTGACGGCTGCCCTGCTGGCTTTGGCTTCCCCAGGCCTTACCCTCAAACAGCTAATTGATGGATTGACCCTGTAGACTTGCTTTCTTAGCATGCCCAAGGTGATCAATCACAAGCCTTCGTGGAAGAATGTTTCATTTGATTCAATTTAATTCTCCATTTATTCTCGTAAGACATCTTTATGAGCTTGATGCTCACTCTAGGGAGAGACACACATATTATTATTTTTTTCCCCATAGTATGGCCATATGGTTTGTGCGGTTTGGGTATTTTGTGCACACAACAAAAACTATCAATGTCTGGGGTGCGATTTGGACTGCTGGGAGTGGCATGCTCCAGTGTTCCCCTGTTTCCTGTACAACAATCGAACAGATACCACAGACATAAATAACATAATGGTAGCGAGGAGGAGGTGCTGCCACATGGCTGTAGAATTTTCCGTCTATTCCTGATTTCCATGTGACACCCAGGAGTGTTGGCACGCTGGCATTTAGTCTTTGCGCTTGAAGAATACACCAGTGACCGCCACGTGCAGCTAAAACACACACCTTTCACGTGGTTCGTCCCAGATCAGAGGCACTTTCGATCAGTCTTCACGGCATCTCTTCTTGTTCTCAAGGGCAGTCTGTTACGTTAGCATTTCATGAGCGACGTTGTACTAGACATGCTCGAGTTCAGGAGTAGCAAGCACACTCTTCAGGTCCATTTGTGCTGAACAGGAAATCCACCTTCCAATAAGGCCTTTAAACATAACACGTTAGACTCACCCCACACAATTTACCCTACAAAACACTTCAACTGAACAGCTTGTCACTGTTTTTTTCCGTTCTTGCATCTGTTCCCGTTGACAGTCACTTGTAGATGGAAGTAATTGAAAGCCTATTACTCAACCTCTGGAGATGATTAGGCAGGCCACATGTTAGCACAGGGGGTTAAAATCATTTAGAAGGGAGATAGGATATTCCCATGACCACATTTTGGGACAATTGATTGCACTGTTTTTTGGTCAGACGACAAAAAGTCCACCTGGAACTAGCCAAAGTCAGAGATAAAGGAAGGTTTAGTACTCATTGCTAAGTGGATTATATATCTACGACAGTTTTTGGTTGATAAGCCAGAAATATGGAATTCAGTTGCTGGTTAGGTTCATAATTCATATCTCATCTGGCTAATGGGCAACCATCATTGGATTTTGTGCAGAAGACTACACATTTTCAGTAGTGACAAGTCTCTGTTATGTTGAGCGGCAAATTTTATTTCCCCGAGGACACTTCAGTGCTATTTCAATAACGGTTATTTTCTTTAGCATATAATTGGGTAGTCTTTTGTATTGCTAGCAGATGAAAGGACCATCTCAGTTTATACTTCCATCCCAAGCCATCAACAGCTATCCATGTATTGGCTTGACTCGCTCATAGAGACCAATTTATAGTACCAGATCGCATTGCACGGTGGACATGATTCTTACTCTGCTACTTGCTGTCTGCTGTATTACTGTTACATCCTACACTTTTTATTACTAACACATTGTCCCTAATATATAACTGAGACTTTCTCCATATTGTATTGCCATATTTTTCCTATTGCATCACAGGCATATCTTTCATTTTGAGATACTGTCACATTACCCATAATGCATAACTCCCAGGCAACTGAGTTGTTAAGGAGCCAAAGTGAAGCAAATTATTACCAGTTCAAATCCTTTGCAGAAGTCGGCTTTTGGAATCTCAAAGGTAGACCATAAATTCAGCTTTATAAATGCATATCAAGTATTAAAAAAGAAAAAATAAACCTAGAAAATCTGATTCATTGACGTAACTAGCTATTGTAACCCAATGGCAAGTTGAACATAAGAACATGAACTAAAATTGTTATGGTAGGTAGTCCATGTAACCTGCAACTTAGATCATCAGATGTTAACTGGTGGGCCGAATAATGTACAAAACCTTATATATATTGTTACACTTAGTATCCATTTAATTAGCTACCCCAGCATAGTATCAGGCAGGACCCCCTTTTGTTTCCAGAACCACTTCAAAGGTTCATGAATTGTACATTCAGAGATTTCTTTCTGCATGCCACCCTTGTAGTGAGCTGTTATTTTTGTAATTGCGGCCTTCCTGATAGCTTTAACGAGTCTGCCCGTTCTCCTCTGAGCCCTCTCATTAATAGGGTGTTTTTCAGATGCAGAACTGCCCCTGACTGGATGCATTATATTTCAAAAGTTCAAAAATTCAATATTCAATAGTGATTCATATAGTTTTATGCAAAATTAGCATATTCTTGTTAAATGTGTCATTTTTAAAATCTTCTTACAATGATCGGAAGCTAAGCGGTTGATTAATATTTAACATATTTTATGTTCTTTCCTTTTCAATCAAAATTCACTGCAAGATTTCTCTATGGGCAACATAAGCAGCCTGTTTCTATCGATGTAATTAATCTGATAGGATGCCCTTTTTGAACTGATGGTACAAATTAATCATCGGGCAGCTGGTCGTTTGTGAAATTACAGTAAATTATCGTAGCCAAGATGGAAAAAAACCATGAAGGAGAATACAAGACAGATTATAAGTGAACGGTGAGAATCCAATTAATTGTTGCAGAAAACTGCGACAAAGAGGAGCTTTTTGATAGCAGCATTTAGGATAGTGACATGGCCCATTCTCCTGAGTATAGCCACGAGATCTTAATGCTGCCAACTCAGACTGGAGAGAGGCGTGCTTACCATTAGAGGCTATCTGATTGTACTGGGGAAGATATGGGTGAGAAGCAACCAAACAAAAATGAAAACGTAATATGGATAAATAATGAAAAGCGATGAAAGCTGCCAGTTTGGTTCAATGAATTAACAGCAAAATCATTTGGCTAATTCTGTATTGTAACTTCCAGTGAGATGGTAAGAAACACATTAAATAATTCCCCATTTTATTTCAGATTAGCTTCTAATCACACTTTTCTGGCTTCCTCTGCAGGCTTAATTCCGTTCCCATCTTCTGCGCTCTGATGTGAGATAACACCTTGGATTTTCAGTGCACTGCCTCGGAATACCAAATTCACCTGCTCCTTCTGAGAAGTTCAAAAGAGTGCCGTTAAGCGTGGAGAATGCCCCGAATCATTAAGGGATGCTTATGATCCCTGCTTGGAAGATAACCAAATAAAAAAAAAAAAAAAAAAAAAAACCTTCAATGAAAGTACTGAGAAAAGAATGTTGTTTTCAGAACAAATGTTCAGCTTTTATTTAATCTTTAGCGATGAATAGATCACAGCGATACAGAGCAGTGAGATGGGAAATGGGCAAAGTTGAGGGCTGGGAGTGCCGTTGGTGTTGCAGGAGCAACCACTGGGTTATAAATGTGCCCCCTTTCCTGTCTCTTCGAATGAGGAGCAGCATCAATCAGTTCCGACAGTGGGTTCTTAGCTTGTCACACTCGCTTTTCTTAGCAATTTGTAGATTTCAACTTAGAAGAAAATTGCTAATGTGATTCTGGCATAACCTGGTTAGGGAGCTGCACCTCACAGCAGCTTTGGGGAGACACTGTTATTGCTGCCAAAGTGTCCACGGGGATGCTGCCCCGTGGTCAGCATGTGGCGGCAAAAGAAAGAACCGCTGCCACTGCCTTCAACCAGACCGAATACCCAAAAGGCAGCTCATTGATAACTTACTCTGCTCAAAGGAAGTGTGGTGACATGAATTGATGTTCTGCCTGTGTATTACCTTTAGAGGGCAGTGTGGAAGGTTCATGAAATCTGGATGGCAGTGTGAAGGTGTACAGTGATCAGTGTTTCGGTTATGTTATATTTCCCAGTAAAGACAGGCAACATTTGTGTGTCTAAATGAATTAAAATAAACAATGAATATTTAAGAAATGGTTAGAAGACATGTAACTGCTAAATAATATCATTTTCACCAGGCATATTGACAATTGATGCTAAAACCAAGGTACAGGCAAACAAGATTGGCAGATGTTTTACATATTATGTTAAAGTAATTTGAATTTTGTTAGATAGACAGGTATATAAACTAAAATGGACTAGTTTACCTAAGAGTGTTCATTTTGTGTTTTAGGGGCATGAGGAAAAAAAATAAGTTTTTGTTAATTTATCCTTTCCACAAAACGATTAACAGAAACTGCTTCAGACAGATGCAAATCACCTCATTAACTGCAGGCCCAAATTTATTCCACGCAAACACATCTGCTGGCTGCATCCATCTGTGCCAAGCGGAGTGAGCCGGCAGTTTCAGAGAGAAACAGCCAGCCTACTCTACCACAAGCCAAGGCTGTGAATGTGCCGTAATGAAGGCGGGACCTGAGAGCCAAACAGGACGACTGACAAGACCAATCCCAAAGAAAACAATTAAAGTGCCATTGTTCTCCAGCGTAGGCGAGTTCCCAATACGCAGGCCTCTTATGTTCTGTTTGTTTTGTTCAGTTTAAGTTATTTATTTATAAATTTCATCAGCCCCCCCCCCCACATCTTTGCTTTCTGCTTCAGACTTATGAAGGTTTTAGCAATGGGAGCAGCCTTTAAATCGCGTCTTGCATCTGATCAGCTTTCGCAATGAGCCAGTGAACCATGAGCCCCGATCTGAGGAAACAATCTGGAGCACCTGTTCTGTGAGAAGACAATGGGTCTGCTCCGAATTGCATCTCTTGTGGATAAAAGGAAGCACAAAACAGCCCAGAGGTATGAGCGCATCCAACTGAAATGTACATCTTAACCCTCATCAAAGGCGCTAAAAAAAAAAAAATGATTCCTTCCTTGTCTCATTTGGACATTTTGTTAGAGCTGGAACATGACATGTCCAGCTTGGCGTTGGCAGAGGTATGATGCCTAGTTAATTTCCATTGAAAATTAGCCCATCAACAAGCTCCACTTGCATGCCGAAGGGAAGATGTGAAATGTGTTAGACATTCATTTTGCTTCCTTTTCTATGTTTTGTTATTTATTTTTTTATTTTTTTTTTGCCTAGATGGTGTGCTGAATAGTCAGCTACATCTGCTGTAGAACAAGGGCTTGTCTTACAGTGAATGAATATTAAAATGTTTTTAAGCTTTTTAAAAACACAGGAGTAGCTGATATTGGAGAAGCATGCTGTTTGCTTTAAAAATATCAATTTTTGTGCTTTATTGGGACATTCAAGAATTATCCACAAAAAATTAGTACAGTGGAGGAAAATTATTTTACCAAGTATATAGTATAATGCTTAATACTTTAACCTACATTAACAAGTAGGCTCCCTTTACAGCTACTGTAATTGTGAAGGTTTACATCTGGACTTTGACACTAGGACAAACAATGCCAAAACTGTTGTAGCTCTTAGTTTTTTTTCAAAGTGAATTATCTGTATAATCCTTCCTACCCTGAGGATGTAGAGATCCACTAATAAGGCTTTAATCTTGACTCTTGTGTTGTTCCTTTTTTGCCCTGACACGATTACTGCTGTCCTTTTAGTTGAGAGGCACAGTGATTGTGTGAAAGTGGAATCCGTTCTGGGTTGTTCTTCAGGGGAGTAAGCATGGATTAGTTTCAATCATGAGGTCCTTTGTTATTAATTCATCGAGAAACAAATGGAAGTGTGTTAGCCGTGCGGTAATGGTGGCGCTGAAGAATTCAGACTTGCATCCGAACAACTTGATGATAATTTTCCTTTGACAGGCTTGCGGGTTGATCTGCCGGTGTTAGTTATTTAGGTTGCACTTGCCTAAGGCCCAGTGAGCTGCTATAATTCACCTAATGAGTGAAATATATTTATGTGGAGGATAGATCAAAATGTTTAATGTCCTATTAGCAACTCACTAATGGCTCCAGGTGAAACAGAGCTTATTGGAGTTGTTGGCAGTGGAGATAAATGAAAGAATTATCATTAAGCAGCTCTTGGTAAAAAGGCAGCTGGTCCCACTGCAATCTGTGTTTGTCCTCCAGTTAAAATTAACTTCCTATCCAGAGCAACTGCTGTTTCCAGCCCCCAGTCAAATTTAACTCGTTATTTAAACCATGCAAGAATTCCCCTGTCCAAATATTACCGCTCCAGGTGTTTACAATGAAAATAGCCCCACTGACAGCTAAGTAAACCACATGGATGCTCTGTCTTGAGATAAACCGCAACAACCAGCCCTTTGGATGGCTAGTAATCCACTGAGACCGTTGTCCTTTGCCCATCACATTTGGGGTCTGTGCACGAATGGAGCAGCCAGGCTTCTCTCTTGGCGTGGTGCAAGAGGCGCGGTGGGAAAAAATCATTGGTGAGTCACCTCTTCTCTGCTCCCTAAGTGCCTGAGCTGGTGTTGGTCTGGGAAGTGGTGATGCTGTGTGCTGAGGTTCTAGGTTCAAATCCAACAAAGGGCCGTGTGTGGGAGTCTATGGATAGGGTCATTAACCTAAAATACTTCAGGAAAAAATCCAGGGTGTTAGTGTGAGCTGTGTACGTTGCATGAAGCCTCTGATTTGTTAACAATTGCAGGCCTATGTTATTTTTGTTGAAAGATAAGCTATCAGGAGCATTACAGAGATAGAACAGGTCAGAACTTTCTGTTTAACAACCTGATAGTCATATTGATCTGCATAGCCACATACAAAATCCACATCTCATCAAGACTTCCATTTCAGAGCCCCAGGATGTTGCTGTGTATACCCATAGACCAGTAACACTTCTTGCCACTCTCTCTATGCTCTCTCTACTTTGTTAGGCATCCCCCCAAATCTGGGCATCCTCCAATTCTGTCTTAGATTGAAGTTTTACTATATGGAATTTCCAGGTTATTTCTAGAAACTAAATATACTAAAATAATTTAAGTACGTCAAGAAATAAAAAATGTTTATGGAGTGATTGTGATCGCGGGGAGACTGATAAATGGAATGATTAACGTAAAAGAGATACAGTTAACTTATATGAATAATGCAAAGTTAAAAAGATGCATCAAACTATTGCTGTTATCCATTAATGGATGGAGCAAAAATATGTATATATGTATTCTTATTTGGCTAGCGGAATTTTAACAAGGGCTCAGTGGTGACCCCTGGAGGTAATGTTAAGAAAGGCTGGCTGCTGGCAAAGAAGGAGCAGAACAGAGCCACCCCCCTGACTGCCCTCAAAATGCCTCTGGTCCAGATGTTAGGGACACCTCCCCTCCTGCAGCACAGACCTCATGGATCTCATGCTGGGCCTGCATATGTACCTGTTGTTGTCTCCTTAATTCATGGTGCCGTGATTCTGACATTTAACAATATGGAGCAAGTCACATGAGTTCCGGCACTGCGGGGGTGCAGAAAATGTTTCGCTCTCCTTCCAAGAGGAGGCAGGAATTATGCTGGATCTCCTGTTTATTTATATATGCAATCTCTCACAGCCCACTATGTGTTTGAACAATGCCTTTATACAGGAACAATATGAGTCTGCCATGCTTTCATGTCTAAAGAGAATCTCCTCTGGCTCGGGTACACTGTGATTATGCTGTACTCAGCCACAAGGCCAAAAAATGCAGTCAAAAAAAAAGAAAACATGAAGGTTAGAGGTTAGACGCATTTGCCAGCAATGGAAGGTTGTGGCTCTGACTGTTCTGGCAGAGATGAAGGAACGCGGGAGCTGCCCCTCGCATCTGCTACAGCGAAAGACACTTGAATCTTCTCAAAATCACCCAATCACCTTGGAGTGCTCCATCGAAATTCCCACACATCTGATCAAGTCTGAATAAGCCTAGGCCAATCAGAAAGAAAAACAGAAAGAGTAACTTTTGATGGTTTTATGACTATAGTAATATGTCGCTAATCATTCCACCTACATTCAAGTCAGCTATCCATCTCAAGGAGAACTGGACACAAAGTTGTGGAAAATGCTGCAGGGGATACCTACATGCTAGCCTTGCTTTCTAAGAAAGGCTATAATGTTTTATCTTATAGATACATATGATTTTTTAATGTTATTGTTCTCAGAAAAATTATATAACCAGTAGAAACGTTAAAATTATGAGGTGGAACTCACAACCACCCTGGTCCATGCACTCATGATCAGACTCATTAATTCCATTGAGTCACATCCAATAAGATGCTGCGTCTTAAAGGGCCGAGATCAGACACACAGAAACACTTTATAAAAAGGAGATAAAAAACTGAGTGATCACATATCAAATCTCCATTTAATCACAGCCCTTGTATATTGATGCAATGTGACATGATAAACATGAACCTTCAAAGCTCACCACTTTTCGAAGAAGACTTGGATGAATGCAATAATATTTCCTGCTAACATCATTAATATATTACATGGGAATGTTCATTTACAAGACGGCTATGAAACCTTAGTGGTGCTCACATGATTAAGAAATTGATTCGCTGATATTTTTTAAAGTTTTGTACAGCACGTTGAAATAGATTTTCATTAAAGTAGAGCTGAAACAGCTGCGCAGATTCATCAGAAAACTACAGCCTATAATATTATGGAAGAATATTAATATGAAAACAGAAAAATCTAACGATTTCGGGTGGCAGCAAAGTAAGTTTTAATTTGTATTGCAGACATCCGCAATTCTGTTTGATTTTAGTGAGCGCTTAAGAGGAAATAAACAGAAAGCATCCATGTTCCCATGTGTTAGTGTCACAGAAGATGATTAAATCTGAACCCCGATTTTGATGATTCTACTTTTGGCGAAGTATTTTCCCAATCACTTCCCCCAATCATGCCATTCCCACATCTGACAAAGGTGCCCCAGGTGTCTGCAGTAATCAAAAGTTTTTTTTCTCATTTTTCACTGAAAGAAACAAAGAATGTCAGAATCTATGTGTCTCCGCTTCATGCTAGACGATAATGGTAGTGCTGTAAATACCTCAGCTCCTCTGACATCAGTGGCATTTTATGGGGGGATTTAATACAAAACATGATGTTATTACATGCGATTAGATAGGTTCCAATGCTACAAAGCTATTGTAGTAACCTCTGCACTCCAGTCATTGCCGTTTCGGCTGTGAAATGGAACTAGCTTAAGCAACCCCCCCCCCCCAATTGCTCAATATGTTTCTGTCATGTTGAAAAACAGAGATCGATCTATTGAATTTTGCACTTATTCAGAAAAAAAAAAAAAACTTTGCAGTTGCTCACGAACATAGAAAAGCTTATTATTATGCAAGAAAAAAACATACATATATACAGTATATGCCTACATACACACCTCACACTCACATATATGCAATAACATTTTAAAAATGGCAGGCAGTGCATTCACAGAGACAAACACAGCATGACAGCAAAATGGGAAAATGAGATTCTCTGAGCAATTTCCTGCCTGAAGAGATTTAAATAATAAAAAGTGTCGTCTTCTGAACAAACAAGATAATTATGGCCTGTAGCCCTTTACTTCTGTCACACCATTGCCCCTCCCATGACAAAAGGCCGCCAGTCATTACCGCATAAGGTTTACCACAGCAGCACTAGAGTACGGCCGTTAGGGAGATAAATAGTCCCATAATGAAGATTGTCAGAAATAAAATAAGGAGACCATAAGGATATAAAGTATGTAAAAATGCATTTTACAAAAGCGCTGTATGGTGTGTAGTCTGCCGCATTTGGAACAAGCTGGCTTTGAAAACGAGAGCAGAAGCAAAGCAAAATTTTTTTGTAATGAGCAGTGGTGGCCTATGTCTCATTGGTTAGAAAAGAAAGATGAAGTTAATGTCTTTCAAAAGTGGATACTTTCAAGTTGAGGATTGCGCTCACGGTTTGAAGGGAGAGTCATACTTTCAGATGCATTAATACAAATCATGTCCACACATTACTTATTGACAGCTCTGTACATGATTCATGGGCTTGAAAGAAAGAAAAAAAAAAGATTTTTATAAATTGGCTTTCAGTGGTAACAAATGTTTTTGTAGATAAAGATGAAGACGGCAACACATAAATTAAAAAACAGCATTTATATATTTTGTCATACATATGTAATTTGCCATACTCGATGGAATATTACGATAAAAAATGACAGCGCTTTAAGATATACCTGTGATTATATGTGATGGAAAAACACAAAGGTAACCTAATAAAGTCTCATGTGACAGGTAACCTGGACACAATTCTTCAGCCTCTGGGACATGTATTGATTTAAAATGCTCAAATCTATTTTTATATCATGCTAATGATTTCTTAGTGTTCCATCCATCCATCCATCCATCCATCCATCCATCCTTTTTTGATAACCATTTATTCTGTACAGCTTAGGGAGCACAGGGTCCATAAGGATCACCTTAGGATGGGTACCATTCTTTCACAGGTGCCATCCTTGATATCATTTTGTAGGTACTTGAAATAATGTTCCAATTTGCCTCCACTTGTCTGTCCCTGCTGTTACTGTGCTGTGTCACTCCTGTGCCCATCCACTACCTTCACTGTGCCTGCACATGGGTCTGGAGGCTCACCATCCCTCACTGTG
>JAACJT020000002.1:3843712-3872270 GCA_009936485.2 Gymnarchus niloticus | reverse complement strand
CCTTCTCGATCAGGCATATGCTACCTCACCTTGTGTTGACTGTGCCTGTGACTGTGTCTCACCATCCCTCACTGTGCCTTCTCGATCAGGCATATGCTACCTCACCTTGTGTTGACTGTGCCTGTGACTGTGTCTCACCATCCCTCACTGTGCTTTCTCGATCAGGCATATGCTACCTCACCTTGTGTTGACTGTGCCTGTTCACACCTACCTGCCTCCAATGTGCATATTTATACTCAAGTGCTGAAACAATGACACACCTCCCGGATAATAAACACACAACACCATTTTACTTTTGTTTGCAGAAGAGTACGTTTTGATTAATTTGAATTAGACAATTAATATGAAAGCAGGCAGGGCAGAAGATAGGGATAATAGTATTTGGTTAGCTGTTCAGTTATACAAAGAGAGACAATTTATTTATATTTTTTATTTGCTTAAATGTCTACTATCAGTATTTAATTAATACATAAACTGGTTCTTCACTTCTTAAGTTTACCTGTCCGGCTTATAAATTAGCAGAAACCTCTTTAGATGCATGCATGCATTTTCCACAATAGGATCTGAGATACTATGGTGGGGAGCCAGCAGCTTATCCCAGTACACACGGCATTTGATATTCTGGATCGGATGTCCTTCTGTCTCAGGACAAAGACTCGGACAAACGATCGTAAACCAAGTGCAATTTTGAGACACCGATTCACCTAACTGCATGTTTTTGGACGGTGGAAGGATACCGGGAAAACTCAGAAAACAGAACCCATGCAAAGAAAAGAGTATGTAAAATCAGACTAGATTCAAATTCCACTGCCTGGGGTTGAAGTCAAACCCACAGCCCTGGGGGCGTGAGGCTAGCAATGCTAGCCACTGAGGAATGTGCAAATAAACAACAGGACAGAGCTGGGGGCAGCCCACCTGATTCACCACAAATTTATTCTGCTGTAGTGACACACTGCTTACAACTATGGTGGGCCTTTTACCTTAAATGTATGTATTTTGTTACTCTCATGATGGTCTGCCTGCCTTCACCATCCTTATTTACTCCATTAGAGTCCCTCCCGCCTTCATTGCACGTATTAATTCCCACCCTCTCATCGATGCACTTCCTTTCCCTTCACCTTACTTTGCTTACTCGATCCCCTCGGTAGCCCACCCTGCTTTTATTGACTTTATCAAGTTCCATAAGGATATACCCTTCACCAACTAGGTTTATTTGTCGCGTCCATCGAGCTCCTGACTCTCAGCCTCCACTGTGGCTTTGTTAAGACTGCTGGCCAAGCCATGGTGACCCTGCCCCGTCTGTCATGATTTAGACTCGCCAGCAATGCAGGCGCCACGGTCCATAACTCTGCACCCTGCAATTTATGAGTGTCAGAAGCACTGGGGACATTTATTCATAAAACACTTATAAATAAAACATGGAGGGCATGATTTGCCAGTGTGTGACAGGCGGGTCAGTGAGGGAATTATTTCTGCAGATAGGAATTGATGGAAGATGTGTCACCCAACCGCTGTTATACATTGAGAAAAAGGCAATAGAACAGACCGGAAAATGTCTTTGACATAAGTTGTGCGCTGATATTACAGTCGATCTCGAGAGACAGACGTCTGCAAGCATTTACCTCTTGCCTGATGGATGGAACACACACACACAACACACATGAAGTAGCACCAGTACACAACATAGTATCATGCACGAATGCCATCGACACCCAGAAAATGCGTGACAGTATTATTTTCCCAAATGAAACACACGAAACATGCTAGCCTAAGCTTTATTTAAAACAGACTGCGGATGTGTTGCAAAAGAGACTGTCTCACACGGCCTATACAAGCATTGGTTTCCTCAAGTGTCCTCAAATTAAGAATGTTGAATTAAATCATGCATATATTTAGCTCTTTCCCCTCTCTGCCTCAGTACACAGTTTGTTGAAGTGAACACACCTTAACAAGTCCAGCAATTTGGACCATGTGCAGAAGTCTGCTGAGGCTGTCAGTGCGCAGTGAAAAAGGGAGGAAAGTCATAAAGAGGTGACATAAAAGCAGCAAACGGGAAACTGATGACAGAATCATCTAAACTTACGGCCAATCTGCGAAAGACTCCTTGACTTCCAGCAACACCGAGCTTTCTCACATTCTTAAACCCTGCTACAGCCTTACCTTCTGGTTCCTGTGGGAGGAGATGCAGAACTTGTATCGCATGAACTCCAGCGTGGTCTCGTTCCCAGCCTGCACACCGCTATTGACTTATCTGACATACAACAGGTGTGGCTAACCTTAACAGAAGGACTTCTTATTCTCTGTGAAGGAGAGCAGAGTATACTCAGTCACATTCATGCTGGAAACTCTTTTTATTTTCTTTTGTCTTTATGCACAAAGTCGGAAAAGCCTAATTTAAGTCTGAAAAAAAGTCCCTTGCATAATATACCACTGTGACAGAGAGAATGCGTGCTTCCTGTTGGCACCGTGATGTACAACGAGAGGGAATCAGCAGCTTCCCGCAGCCCTTCCAAAATCAGCTTCAACGAAGAGGCTGTCACCAAAGCTGATACTGATTCCAAAACCTTCGCTTCTACTCCCCGCACTTTAATTAGCAACTGAGTACCACAAGGACACTCAGTGTAGGAGTAGACAGAGACCTTGAACGCCTAGAGAGGGCAAAAAGTTACCTTTGTGAGTCAAGGTGCTGTCAGGCACATTCACCCCTGCATCTATTTGTCTACAGAGCAGCTTCACCTACTGTTTGGTTGTACGATCAGAGAACACGTTCTTATCCTCAGGTTGTTCTAAGCCCAGGTCCATCCTACGTGCAGTGTCTTCTATTCCCACCAACCAAATGATCTGAAGTGAGGTCACATCTATTAACATGCACACGTCGCAGGACATTTAGGAGAGGTTATTCATGAAAATAAAAGGTGAAACATTATGTTTTTGTATGGCCACAAAATATGCTAACCTTAATGTGCACTCATTGACATTTATTGATCCATAAATGTTTCCACACCTCTACGAAACCATTTAACCCAGACTAAACTCTAAATAGTTGTGCTGTGACACTTTTGGTGATATATTAATAGGCATTGTGGGAAAATTTAGTACAATGGGCTAACTTATAGTTTATAACTTTACTCTAGTACAATGAGATAGTGACCAGCTAATCGAGATATCTGTAATAAAACAAAATAACATTGTATTCCTTTAGTTATTCCATACTGGTTAAACTGCTTGGTGATGCATCTAAGCTTACTTACAGTGAATATAAAAGGAGAAATGTGTTTCATTTTTAATCACTTCTAATATTTTCATGAGCATAACCAGTTGTCCAAGACAGGGTCACAGTGAGCCTGCAGGTCGTACCAAGTAGCACCAGACAAGACGCTGTTACACAGTGCAGACTCATACTATGGGAGATGTAGAGAATCTAATTCACCTAACAGCAGGTGAGAGGAAAATGGAGCACCTGCAGAATACCTGCACAAACACGAGGAAAACATGCAAAATCCACACACACACTGTGCAGGTAGATGAATCTACAATTATGGAAGTGGGAGGCCGCTGTAGCACCTCTAAGATAAGCACTTAAATCTGTAACACAGACAGGCAATTTGAAATGCTTGGTTCTCAGTTCTCCTTTCCTGATGCTTAAATTCTTCTTGATGGAAAGAACAGCATTCTGTGTGGCTGCAAGTAATTGAAACACATTGTTTCATCCATGGTTTGCACGAGCATATTACCATATTTTGTTTACTTTGGTTTTGAAGTTTTAATTCAAATAATTTTGAAGTGTTTTATAAGAAGCTTATTTTGGCATGGTGTAATGAAAAATATCATTCTTCTATTCCATGTAATCAGATGACAACGGTTGGCCACTTTGCAAGCAACAGGAACATTTCACAATATATTTGTTTTGTTTGTCGATCCACCCTTCCATCCATCAACCACCTACCCATTGTTTTGTTTATTTCAAAATGTTCAAATTAACACATTTTTCCTTCCATTTTCTAATCACTTATTCTGGTAAAGGTCATGGAGGAGCCTGTCTGAGGCAGTATTGTGTACAAGATTGACGGACATCCATACGAAAGGATGTTGTCTATCAAACGCACATATACACTTACGGTCATACACAATAAGCAGTTTAAAAATGGCATTTAGCCCAACTGCCTGTCTTTGGAAGACATGAGGAAATCGGAACATCCGAGTGGAAATGTGTGTGGTACAGAGAGAACATGCAAAACCCCCCCCCCCCCCCACACACACACACACACACACACACACAGACGCAAACACACACACAAACACAAAACACCGCACTCATTTCAAAACCTTAACTCTATAGCCATGAGACAACATTGCTAACCACTGAGCGACCCTTATCAAGTTGTCTTATCATGTGTCTGAACAAAATATTTGTCTCTGCATCGAGAAAATTTCTTATTCATTTAAATTATTTTTAGATGGGGCATGGAAGAATAATGACAGAGCATTTCATTGTTCATAGCTCATTTTCTACAAAAAGGAAAACTTCAAAGAAGACCCTGCAATTTTAACACATGATGTTACCACAAAGCATAATTTGACAAGAAAAAGTGACTGGAGGTGAATCTCAGGATAATCTACTGAAAGCAGATAATTCTATTCGCTCCTCACTCCCATCGTCAGGTTTCCCTCACCTCTGGATAGCAGAATGAATGGTTAGCCAATGGGTGAATGAATCTGCTATCTATTAGTTGGACCTGTAGACTGCTGAGACAGAGCCAGCCTCACAGACCTTCTGGTCTGTAACATTGATTTCTTCAAAATGTTTAACAACATCTCTTCCAACACACCTCAAAAAAAAAGGAAAAAAAAAAAGACATAAATACACCAACAGTAATAAATATTATATTGTGCCGAAATTATATAGCTGTTTTGCTTTTGTGAGAAAATACATATGACTTTTTGGAGTCCAAAACCCTGCAGTCACATTATGGCAATAGCTGTTTTACTGTTTATTCCACCTAACCTTCATATTGGTGACAAGGTATTTGAAAGCACCACACACCTTACAATACGGTCAACACAGTTCCAGAGCTACATTTCTAGTAGAAATGCTTCTCCCATGCTCCAGTAACATTCCCATTGCTGATGTCAATAATATAATATGAACTAATATTGCTGGCTAGCTTAATACAATGATCTCCCCATTTCTCCCAGGATTCCTCATGTTTGGCATCTTTAGCATTATGTTTTCCTGATGCGAGATGCTTGCAGAAAGAGGTGCAATCTTGATATTGGCTTGCAATCCATGAGTTTTCTGACACTTTTAGACTTTGACCTTGTTGATGAAGTTAATTGTTAAAATGGGCTGTCATACTGAGTTGTGGTCTATATTGAGAAGATCTGTGGGTAGCAATAGAGGACGTGAAGGATCTTCACATTTGTCCCTGACAAATTGGCTCTCACGAGAAACTGTGCACTAGTGATATGCGCCTCAAGCTTTTCCCCTTCTAAGTATTATTTTGACATAATGGCATCCATAACATGACGTCTGGTGCCTGTGTGAAACACTAAAAGGTTGCTGAGGAAAGGGCAGCTAGGGATGTGCAATAGAGCATTGTATAATTGATAGGACAGCGTATGACAGCTTTAGGTCCAGGGGAACCTCTGTTTTTTTGGAGTGAGCCCTCAAAGGTCACGTACCCTGCCTGCAAAGCCTCTGGTGAACCCTCAGTGACATGATGGTTTACCAGACATGTGTGAAATTTGGCCGCATTGATCTTGTTAAATTTGGTGCAGATTGGCCAGAATATAGAGATACAAAAGAGGAAATAGGGTTTATCACATTTTTTATAGTGATCAAATTAATTATGATGTTGTAAAGAATGAGATAAAGAATGGATTTATAGAATTCAAACCAATAATACTCGATCTGAGTTAAATAATTGTGAGTGCTAAGCTTCTTTTTAGAACCTGCTGCATTGATCTTAGAAGATCATAATGTGTTAGTCCTGACCATTTCATAATCTAATCTGTCTTTTTAGTACAAAGACAAAAAAAAGGAAAAAGATGCAGGTGGCAGATGACACATACGTTAATGAACCTGTACATAAGCCTTAATGGGCCTGCCATTCTAATACTGCGTATGACTTCACTTTGCTCCCAGAACAGCTGAAGTTCTCCCTCCCATGGTCTCAGCAAAATGATGGAGACATTTATAAGATATTACGGTCCATGTTGGTATGATTACATGTGATCGCTGTTGATCAGTCAACTGAACTTTCCGGATGTGAATTGCATGTTCAACGAGATCATAAGTCTGAGATGACGTGCTTTGTGACATGGGACATCATTCTGCTGGAAGTAGCTATTAGAATATGGGTAAACTTTGGTCATTAAGGGATGCACAATAACCAGATCAGCTGCTATTATTCTGATTAGGGACCTTGATGTGTGCCAAAAAATCTCCAGATCATTAACCAACATCACCAGCCTAAACTGTTGACACAAGCCAGGTTGAGTCCATGAATTCCTGATGTCTATGCCAAATTCTGACTCTACATCTCAATCTCATGGCAGAATGTAAGATTTATCAAACCAGGCAATGTTTTTCCAAATGAATTATGTCTGGTTTTTGAGAAGTTAGTGCTCATGGTAGCCTCAGCTTCCTTAGTTAGTTCGATGCTGATCGCATTATAACCCAGTGCGGTGTTCTGCTGTTGTAACCAATCCAGCACATGGTCAGCTCGTGCATTCAAAGATGCTTTTCAGCTCAATACTGTTGTTAAGAATGTTTATTCAAATTACTGTAGGCTTCCTGTCAGCTCAAATCACTCTGACCATTCTCCTCTCATCTCTCACATGATCAAGACATTTCTGCCCACAGAGCAGAAGCTCACTGGATGGTCCATTCTGAGTAAACTTTACAGACTGCGGTGTGTGAAATTTCAGGGGACAGCAGTTTTTGGAAATACTCAAACCATCCCATCTTTCACCACCAACCATAACCCAAAGTCAAAGGGATCACATTTTTTCCATTCTGATGTTCAATCTGACCATTACCTGAAGCTCTTGACAGACGATTGTAAAACAACGCACTGAGTGGCTGCCACCTCATTGGCTGAATAGAAATTTGCATGAACAATCAGCAGTGTAAAGGTGTTCCCAATGCTGTAAAGTGGCCGGTAAACATTCATCCATTCACCGTATTTCAATAACATGTTCAGTAACATCTTCTTCCAGCCATCCTAGCAGAAGCTTGAACAGAAATTTACTACTTCAGTTTGAACTTAATACTAAAGTTTAGTATGCCTATTAAATTATTGTATTCCATGCACTGTCTATTTTCTCTATTGCATTGGTGTCCTCAGCTTTATTTATTTATTTCCATGGATAAGCAAAGATGGAAAATTGATGGAAGGATGGATGATCTATTATCCTGATCTCATTAATATGTAGCACCTATTGTGGGAATGGTGTTATTTAAAAAATATATTAAACTGAATCCAATCAGGGTCGCAATTATGAAACTTGTCTCAGTATGGCCACTATATGGGTAGTGTACACCAGTGCCCTGACACATTCACTCAATCATTCATTTACATAAGTACAAAATTAAAACCAGAGATGGAAACTGGAATGTACGTGGGAAAGCTCACACAAAAACACAAAGAGCATGGAAATTCCATATTCTCAAACCTGGTGTAGGGTTCAAATTACAAGAAACCTTCAGTCATGTTACCTGAGGAGTTAAGGAATCTGCATGTTGTATTTAAATCAGAAATGCGAGAGACTTCAAAGATGTTAAAGGCCCATCCTTTTGCTTTTTGCCTCTTTCTAACTGGAGTGGACTCATAGAGATGTAGGGGCTGATGATTTCTTGTATATAATAAGATTCTGAGTCTTTTGCTGCTTGCTAAGCCAGAACTAGGGTCTTGAACTTGACTCTAGCCATAAATGAATGCTAATGTGGAGTGATCAGGAGTAAAGCGAGTGGAGAGAATGTTTCACTGCATTAGAAACTTGTGTCACAAGCAAAGCAATTTGGCCTGAATCTTGTGTAGTAAAATTTTATCTTTTGCAACATCCAGGACTCAGGGTTCCAGTGTGATATCAGGGGACAGTATGAAGGGAACGAGAAGGGTCCTTGGGTTCTAATTGTGAAAGCTAATATCATTTTGGTGTTGATGTTCTTGGTAGTCCAGCTAAGGTATCTGCTAATCAAAGATTGGGCAGACATTTCCGAGAAAGTACAGGAAACCATCAGTTTGACGATGCCCTGAGTAGACTGACAAAGGTTATCCATCTTTGCTCAACCTAGAGGCCTTTCCCCAGGTTTTGAGGTTCACCACTTCATTTCTCTGGAGCTGGTTTTCATTCAAGCATGGACTGGAACGTCAGAGTCAGTCAGCTTGTTCCCTGGGCAGCTCAGTTTGTGTGGCAGATGGTTTTAACACAGACTTCATCTCTCAGAATAGCTTCTAGGTTCTCTTCTACAAAGCATAACATGTCTCTGATGCAGCCGAGCACGTTATGCTGGCTAAATCTATTGGGCAACACGGTGTGTAGAATCACATCCAGCGTGAGGTGCAGGGGGGGAGCACAGGGTGTACACACTAGACAAATTCTTGATGGCGGCCATGTTTCTCTCCTCTTTCACTTGTCTTTCTCTTTAATAGAAATGTTATTTTAGGTTAATATGAGAGTTCATCCTGCTAAATATCCAAGGTGCTGTTCTATGTGAGGAGGATGGTCAGGTTATGTGGACGCTTGTGGAAACAAATGTAAGCAGTTTCACACTCGATACCTGTTACTTATCTTGATGTAGCGGAAGTGAAATTTAATTGGAGGGGGTGGAATGCCCAGCTGTTGTGCTCATTACACCAACATCCCTTCAGGGTGGGAGTCGTCTGTGCATCCAGAACATGCGAGTGAAACTGACTTAGCCAATTATAGGGATGGAGTGGCACAGTACTACTTGCTACCTGGAGAGGCAAAGGGCTACGTGTTACCTGAAGTGGCACAGTGCTATTTGGAGTAGCACAGTGCTACTTGATACCTGTAGAGGCACAGTGCTACTTGTTACCTGGAGTGGCACAGTGCTACTTGCTTCCTGGAATGGCACAGTGCTACTTGTTACCAGGAGTGGCACAGTGCTACTTGATACCTGTAGAGGCACAGTGCTACTTGTTACCAGGAGTGGCACAGTGCTATTTGCTTCCTGGAGTGGCACAGTGTTACTTGTTACCAGGAGTGGCATAGTGCTACTTGTTACGTGGAGTGGTACAGTGTTACTTGATACCTGTAGAGGCACAGTGCTACTTGTTACCAGGAGTGGCACAGTGCTATTTGCTTCCTGGAGTGGCACAGTGTTACTTGTTACCAGGAGTGGCATAGTGCTACTTGTTACGTGGAGTGGTACAGTGTTACTTGATACCTGTAGAGGCACAGTGCTACTTGTTACCTGGAGTGGCACAGTGTTACTTGCTTCCTGGAGTGGCACAGTGTTACTTGTTACCTATCGTGGCATAGTGCTACTTGCTTCTTGGAGTGGAAAAGTGCTACTTGCTACCTGGAGTGGAACATTGCAGTTTGCTACCTGTACTCATCTTCCTACCCAGTGGCAGCAGTGAAGAACCTGGCCTTGCCACCCTCACACATTACGTATGTGATTTTATTTTTAGGCAGCATGAGGAGGACAACCTTTTTTAAAACAAGATTTCAATGCAAATATTACTTCTTGTTTTCTAAGCAAATGTTCCGAACATCACATCAAATGACCCAGTACATCTTTTGTTTAATTACAAAAGATTAAATCAAATATGCATAACATAAAACAAAAATTGAAATTTTGTTCTAAAATCATGTTAAAAGCAATATCCATAGCTCCATGTTAATCATAAATGCAAAATAAAATTGGCAAAGCTTTATATGTAGCCAGGTCAGGCTAGGTCAGGCTGTTCAACTCCAACGTCAAGTTAGTTCTCCTGTATGGAGCAGAGACCTGGAGGACAACAGTAGCAATAATGAAGAAAGTGCAGACCTTCATTAATACCTGTCTGCAAAACATCCTCCGGATAGGTGAGCCGAACACCATGATCAACCAAGACCTATGGCAGAGAACTAACCAACTATCCTGCAGAAGACGAGATCCTGAGACGGCATTGAAGATAGATCGGCCACACACTCCTCAAGCCAGCCTCAAATATCACCAAGCAAGTGCTCACCTGGAATCCCCAAGGAAAGAGAAACAGAGGACAGCTCAGAAATAAATGCTGCTGAGACTGTGAAATGGACATCAAAAGGATTGGATACACCTAGAGTCAGCTGGAGTGGAAAGCCCAGGACCAAGATTCATGGAGATCCCTTGTTGGCGGCCTATGCCCCAGGAGGGGTCGCAGATGAAGAAGGAGGAGATGACCCTACACATGGTTCTTCTATAGGATCAGCTTGGCTTGCTCCCCCTACCTTAAACAGCACACCCATCCCGGCAAGATCTGAAGCCATCCTCTCCCAGTGCTACTCTGAATTTATCCTCCACAACGCAAGGCAGAAAATCATCCTTTACAGGCTGACCAGAGCAGATGGCATCTTTTAGGTAACCCCACCGTTCTCTGGCACCCTGCTTTATAATATCGACTGATGCTGCAGCACACATGTCATTCAACTCCTGCAAAAGGTCATTCTTTAAGAGCTCATGAAGGAACCTGGCAAGAATATGGAGATAGCCATGCACAGCCTGTGCAAGGTTACCAAATATAAAAAATAAACTTGTTTTAAATGGTATCTGCATACCAAATCAAAGTCTTGCAACTTATATTGAGCAGAAGACGTTCACTGATAAAGTCCATATAAAACTGGCTATTTAGGTTTGTGCCTTTGGATACACATTTTTTCTGGCACTATCCAGCATTACAGTATAAATGGAATGGAATATTTTTAATTAATACTTTACGTATGATTCCTTCATCATATTTGTTTTAAAATTATCTTTGAAAAATATGAAACTCACAAGCACAGAAGACCCCTGTAGATCCCTTTAGTAAGCTGCCATCCTCAGTACAAACATGATGGATCTTTGGCAGCAGGGACTGAACAAAGAGCTCAATTATTTTTACCAGCGGTGGTGGTGTCTTTTTTAACAGGGATGTGACTTGCTAACTCTTTGGTTGTTCACTGCCTCTCTGACTCATAGGGGACTGTTTTGCACCAATCAGTTTAGATTTCCCTTTTCATCAAGGCAACTAGCCTGTGAATACTTCCAGCTTCATCTATTTTCACCAATAATTCCCCACATCTGGTGAATATATTGATATTGCATGTGCATTTTGATAGGATAACATTGCCGCTTTAGAACACTGCACAAAACTCTATTTTTCCCCCCTCCATATTTTTTTTATTAATTATAAAATTGCTTTGCAGGCATGGATATCCAGATGTCTTTTGGCAAGTGGAGTCTTAATAAATGTTCAAAGCTTTAGTGTCATTCCTTTTCTAGCCTTCTGGGACCTCTCCGTCTGCCTTCGGTAAACGCATTTTGGAGGGACCACTTCCACTGTTCAATTTGCATTTCTCAGCACTAACAGGAGGGCAAAAGGCTTTTTTTTTCTCATCTTCTCAAGGGGCGGGTGTGTTAGAAGCCTCTCTACAATATCCAAAGGTATCCCCACAACAGGCTCAGAAATCAAACACATTGCTATATATGTGTTAGGCCTGTCCACAATGATATGAGTTCTCTAGCCTGCTGTTTCATTTGATGACATAGCAAGCTATGTTTACTGAATCACATTTCCTGTTTTCCTTACAGCTCCAATTTGGAGAACTGAAGTGTTTACAAGCAGTTAGGACCATGGAAAGCAAACAGCTGAACGTTGCCTACTGCACCTGCCTTTAAAGTACCTCAGCACAAACCCCTTTCGTCTTCTGTGAACTCCAGCTGAGCCGGTCCCATTTTTACGCATCAGGAGGTCAAGAGCTAGAGATTTGCGCAAGTAAACGTGAGGTGGGAGCCTTTACAGTCAACATTTTGGAAGCTCTCAGATGACAGTATTTAATTGATGCTCACTTTGCTTACCAGACCCATCCATCACCGGAAAATGAGATTTCTTTCTGTTTTCCCGTTGGGTACTGCAGGTCAGAGTCCATATACAAAGACTTCTGTGTTGCTCTGTGAGTACCTCGGGGATTTCCTCGCCAGCAGCTGTTTGCAGCAGAGTAATGACATCAGTGTTGGACCCTTGAGCGTGTACCTTACCGTTAACCAAAAACTATTTAAGGGGCACCAGATAAATGACTGACCCTGCACTCTGAGCCTAAGCTTCACTCTCACCAGTTTATCTGTGTGTCTCATGCAGAGCAGGATGGGATATGTAAAAGCCACAGAATTCCTATGTCCTGGAACTCACAAACACCTTCATTCCCCCTTTCTCTACACCTATAACTCTACTGACACCCACACCCTGTTCCTATGCTTTGCTGTCTTCTATCTCTCATATCTTAATAAAAAAAAAAAAAACAATTAAAATTCCATGTTTGCCCTGGGCAGAGGCATTATCATGGGATTTATTCAAAGTATCCACCACATCTCTCGTGGCAGTGACCATTCCTGTGACTCATTTCCCTTTTGAAAGCAAGTATCAGAATTGGTTTTATTTTGGAAAGTAAATTACAGTATAAAGCGTTTCTTTTATAGTTATGACTTTGAGACATAAATCCAAGTCGCATTTACTAATTAATTGAGACATAAATGTGCTCTTTCTGTGTCTTGTAAAGGGTGGCGTACCGCCGAGCTACGCTGACGATCTCCACTGATGAGGTAGGAAGCCCCTTCTTTAAGATCGTGGGCTCTCCTTTGGGTCCCCAGATCACAGCTGCCCCGCAACAATTATTTTGTACGATTACTTTGTCGAGTTCCCTTCCCACTCCATCTCCTGCATTGGGCCTAGATTGTGACAGACCCACATTAAATGTCAGTTGTTTCCTAGCCTATTGCAGTAAACATATTTTTCAGCCAATAGGTGCCAGCATAAAAAAAATAAATAAAAAAATTCTGGGCACATTCGCAGCACTTGTGGGTATGAACATATGCAGACAAGTTCATGTTTCTGTATACTGCATAGAAAGATACTTCTCTGTACCAGTAATACTGATAGATATAGAAACATGCTAATAGAAATGTACTTGGAAACGGGACCACAACGGAGACACACAGACATGGAGTCAGGCACACACGCAGTCTGTTATTTGTCATTTCTGACATCAGAAGCTTTTTCAGTGTCACTCATTAAGCTCCCTAGTTGGGCTGTAACAAGCCAACGGTGAGTCAGCCGCGGCTGGAGCTCTCATGTTGGGCTGGCAGGACCGGCATACTCAGCCCAGTGTGGGAACCGTCTCCCAGGGAATGACAATGGCAGTTCACCCAAATCCAGAAACTGCTTTTCTAGAAATGAAGTGACACCAACCTTATAGTAAGACAAGTGTACTACATTAGTTAAGGAGTAAAACATGTTTTCAGGTTCAAATGCCGTATTGCAGTCACCCTGTCCAGATTATTAATCTAAATTTCTTTAGTAAACATTCAGCTCTGTTAATGCACGATAATGTCAAACTGTAAACTTGTTGGCATCCCTGTGGATAAAGGTGTTGGTTAAATGGATTAATAAATTAATAATTTAATAAAAGCATTGATTTGTTTACAGCACATTATAACATGCCAATTAGTTGGAGAAGGAATGAAACTACATAAAAGCCAGTTCTATGTTACGTGAACTGATCAATGATTAATGGACTTGCAGTACGGCCTTGTCAATAACTTGGTATACAGCTGCAATGAAATGAAGACTAGGCATTTCCGCTGAGAATTCAGCATTACTTTAAGGAAGCACAACGAAGCCATGCTGGTAGTAGCTACTTGGATGCTGACAAACCAGTCCCTTCATAGCTGTGTGAGAAGCTGCAACTAAAATGACAGGACAGGGAGGCTGTCAATGACTCAATGGACTCCTCTGTGTCAGTCATCTTTCAGCATCCGTCATCGAGTCCTGGTCCTGCTACCTCCTGAGATTGTCCAGGATGGACAATGGTAATGATTAGCGAGATCTAAATGCACAAAAAAATTATCTATTCATCAGCATTTCCCATTTGCAGGTATTTTCAGCTTAGCGTGGCTAAATCATGCAGTTTGACATATTCAGTCCCGTTATAATGTTTTGACAGGTTGTGTAAATTTTGTTGCTGCATGTTAGCATGTTAATTCTTTGAGTGGTGTATGATGGGGATTGTGGACATTTCTGAAGTATTAAACATTTAGAAGTTGGTGATGGCTAAGATATGCTCTGGGTTCTCATAAATTTTGTATTACCTGAGAGTCAAAATTTAATTTAAGAAATCTCATTAACTTTAAGAATCACCCTGCTAATTATGAAAAGACTGCCATCGTGTTGTGCTGAAAATATCAGCAACACATTATGTATAATATTTACAGAGCAACAGTCAAAGAAAAAAAAACGCAAAAAGAAAGTTCTTGAAAGTTAGCATGGGTTCAGTCCACATGGACACCCCTGATGATGGAATTTACGTCACACGCACCATGCATGGGCTGTGATGGAGCATGAAAAAGTAAAGTATGAACTAGGGTTTAGGGTTAGGGTTGGCATTTGGGTTGAAGCCAAGGTAAGATTTAGCATTGAAGCTATGGTTAAGGTAGCATTAATGAAAGTACATTAACCTTTTGACAACCGTGAAGGCACATACTTATATGCAAAATTAAAAAAAAAAACAGAACATAACATTTCTAGTGGTCCATTACATCAATATAAGTTTAAGAATTCATGTCTTTTTTATTTTATTTAATTATAAGCGTACAGAATTTGTAAAAATCATCAAAACATTTATAAAGGTATGAGAGGGAGATGTGGCGTTGTGATATTGCTGTTATTATGACTGCTTTTGTATGCCAGTGAGGTGAAAAATATGGCTGTCAGTACACTGTAAATGGGTGTAGAAGAACACAGCGTAAACTCACATTCTGTGTAATGGGGCAATGGTAGCATCGGCTCCTTCATCGTCAATAAATTTGACAGGTCTTTGCAGCAAAGAACCAAAATTAGAGCTCATCTTGTTTCTGCCCAGAAGAGTTTAATCGCTCACGGCAAGCAAATTCAGTTCTGTAAGAAGTCTTTTTTTTTGTATTTTTTAAAACAAATTCTAAAAGATTTGGCTGTAGGAGATACAAAGTTTCACTGTTACAAATAACAGAACTTAAAAGTATGTTAGGTCCAATGCGTTCTAAATGAACATAAAATTCTTGTTAGACATATAAACTGCTGTTATACCTTCAAGCAAGGTGCATATGGGATCCATTTGTAGTCTACGTGAGAACATCTTAGAAAAACTGTTCACTATGTAAGCAAATAGGTAATAAAATTTAAAAAGTTTAAGAGTCTGACTTCTCTAGGGATATTAATGCTGACTGCCTATTTGTGAGGCCATAATCTTATAGGCCCCACCACTTTTCCATCCCAAAAATGCCTGTAGGCCTGTCAGTCTTCGCATTGCCCCTGGCTTCTCCGACAGCTCTTTAAGGAGAAGGCCTTCCCTGCTGGAAAGAAATCTGACACTGCCTAACTAACCATGTGTAAGGCTCCCAGCATTTGGGTTGCCAGGAAAATAATTGGGCAAAGTTTCATGCAAATAACCTCTGGCAGCAGAATTAAAGGTGGGATCTGCGCATTCATGCAGATGACAACTTGAGCCTTCCGTATTACGGCGAGAATAATCAGGCTCAAGAAATACAGGCAAGAAAAGCCTCCTTTAACATAGTAGGACTTGGGGAGGCACATATTAAAATTGAGGCAAAAGATGGAAAAATGCAACAGGAGCAAGCAAATACAATGTTTGGGCTGGTCTTCAAAATTACCTGGAAAAAACAACAGTTTAGGAATGCGTGTGTTGTTGCACCATGACATCCAATATATATAATGAGTATACGGCGCCTACTTTAGAATTATATTTAAGCTTCGTAATCGACAGGAATTTTAAACACACATATCAACTGTGTTTTTTCTATCTCCCGTCTGAATTCTTCCCATTCATGCCAAAGTGGCTTAAAAATATGGCAGAATGGTTCGACAATGTACTCAAAAACTCCTTCCACAGATCCTTTAAGATTTGTGCGGCTCATTTCTGAGTATCCTTTCATCTATAACCTTTACTCAATTTTACTTTCACTCAGGAAGAGAAAAAAAAATGTTTCCGAGGTCTAATTTTAATAAGGCATTGACATGGATAACCTTTCCCGTTTTCTCACAGGTGTTCCTCGTAATGAAGACGTTTGTCAGGAAAAGTACCATTCATGAATGTCGGCAAAAGCACTGTTGGGTCACTGGTTGTGCCATTCACTCTTCACCACCTGAACCATGCAGACAAAAAAGAAACCATCTCCAACAAAGTCTATTGGGGGCTTACACTGATATTTCCCTTGGTAAACCACATTTAAGAAATTCATAAGCAGCGGGGAGAAAGATTTAGCTCATTAATAAATACCCATCAAAAATGAAACTCAGTTGGATGCGGTAATATTTCGCTTTCTCTGAAATTTATAAAAGCGTAATATCGACACAAATCGGCCCTCAAGCCCGCAATTATGGTTTTCATCCCAGCCAAAAGATGCGTATTGATCCTGTGGCTTAAATTCTAAATTAAAAGATTTATCTACCTCCTTTATTTTTCTTCATAAGCTACGATGGGTGGAAAAAAGTTTAATTTGACATTATCTTTCCAAAAGCAGACTAGACCTAAGCTATCTACACAAGTGGTTTGAACAAGAGGTAAGACATCAACTGCAAAGGTAAATACCCATATAGGGAAATCAATGAAAGAAAAAGTGAATGTTCTCTTTTAATGAGTATCCTTGTCGATGTATCAAGCATAACAAAGTATAGCCCTATAGCACTCTTCTGCAGCGAAAACCAAGATTATAACCCTGGGAAATCATGGTAAACGGACATTTATCAGAATGCATTCATGAATAATATGAGTCAATAGATCCACAGCACATAGATTATAAAACAACTTTTCTTCAGCCATGTAAAGCACATAAACTTTTTCAAGTAATTACAAGCGCCTCTTTCACTAATCTATGTTATACAGAGTTGACAGGCTGATGCTTGCTCCATCGTAATGGAATGCAAAAGTTAGAAACATGCGCTCCCAGTGACTACCCTGTATAAATACTGTTAATTAAACTAATCAAAGGGCTTGCATTTAATGCCATTTATAGTGGTAGGCTATTCAGAGCATGTATACCTTGCATAGCCTTGGAATTTTTGACTGGCATGAAGAATGTCTCATTTCTGTCCTTGGTGCTGGAAACGTCAGTCAGAAATAAACCGGGGACTTGAATTCTGTGTTATGTCTAAAGCCATACAAACCTTGCGATTCATCCGTTTTGGAATGTATGCTACTATTTGCACCTCTCAGTGCCAAACCTGTGGGTGTAGAGCAAGAATTAGGCTGAGAGATCATAAAGTGGGTAATAACTAGAATGTGCATTACACTGTGAGCAAATTCTTTAGCATTGTATACAGACGGACCCTGACTTATGTGAGCGAACTGTTCTGCAACATCTAATATAATCTGCATTTCATGTAAGTCGGACACATAGAAAAAAATAAATCAGTAATGTAATGCTATAAAAGATGCTGTATTGTACACTATGAAAGTGTACAGAGCGTGAGATGCGAGAAGATTCATGCCTTCAGCATATTGTGGATGTTGCGTTAGCATTTTAATATCTAAAACATTGTGTATGTTGCATATTTTTATGGAAGTATGGATTTACATTAGCCAGGGTGTGTTTTCATTGTATTTGGGACAATATAAGACTAATGTAAGCTGTACACTGTGTAGACTTTGTTTATGTATACAAATAGTTGAGGGATGCACAACATAAGAAAATCTTCTGTGCCATGTGAATTGTCCACTGAGCAGCTCATAGATGCAGTGAATTAAAGTTATTTGGCATTTATTTGTACACACACATACCCACTTATGACACATAAGACTGACTTATTTAAATCAATGCTTATGCAAAATATCTTATAGATAATTAAAAAAAAAAATTACATGTCTCTCAATCTTAGTCTTCCAAGTTTTTATTTTTGAGATCTCTGGATTATTTGGGTTTCTTCAAAAATGGTTCTTAAAATGATCTGATCTTCATCCAGTCCATAATGATAAAGAAAAATAAATCATGACAGGAAAAGCAGCATACACAACATTTGGCTTTGCCGTTCCAGCCCTTTGATCATAATGGTATAAGTGAGAACATTACAGATATGTCAGTCATCCTGAGTGTGGAACTCTTTGATAGGAAACGATTGTGATACAGCATGGAGAAAAACCTTGATGAAATCTATAAGCAAAGGGTAATATAGCTAACAGTTCTTGTTTCTGCATGTGTGGAATGTGCTCATTCACCATGATTTGCACTTCTGTCTAGGACCATTTGGTCCATTCAGTTTCCCATTTCCTAACATGGATAGAATGATTATCACCTAGATGCAATAACAGAGACTGTATATTTGTCTAAGCAGACAATATCTGTAAAAAAAAATCACTTGAAAGATACGGGCTCATTAACGTGATTTATATATTTTCCTAAAGGAACCTTTCTTATTCAAGATGTGTTCCCTTACAGCCTCATTAAGACTTACACATTCCCTGTGTCAGATGTCTATATATTTTGCTAAAGGAACCATTCTTATTTGAGAAGTGTTCCATCACATCCTCATTAAGACTTACACAATCCCTGCGTCAGGTGTTTATATATTTTCCTAATGGAACCTTTCTTATTCAAGACGTGTTTCATCACAGCCTCATTAAGGCTTACACATATCCTGCGTCAGGTGTTTTTCCTTGTCAGTTTTACTACAGAGAATAGGCTGATGGCATCTTTAGTGTGTGTGCTCCCAGCTATCCTGGATTGAAGGGGGAAGAGAAAAGAAAGAAAGAACAAACTTTGCTTTTGCTTTTTAAACAGCAGCTCTGTCAAATATTGAAATCTCCCAATGACCTCCGGGGAACCTCAGAGAGAAATGCCATCAGAACTCAGATAACCTTTGGCTTCTTGTTGAGATAGAATCACATCTCGTGGGCAATGGTACCTTACATTCCTGCAGTGCCACAAAGGCTCAATGTTTTAGCCTCCTGCTTCCTGATAGGAAGGGTCTTTGTTTATGGTCCTCCTTCAGCAAGTAATTCTCATCAGTCTCAGTGGTGATCTCGTTAGCCGCTGTGACACAGCTAGCTGTAGCTGTCCCATTAGCTGCTCAGATGCATCGCACCACACTGCTGTCACTAACGGTACTGATTAAGTGAGCAGTAGTGCTTTTGCAAGCTATGTAATAGTTAAGCTATATTAGTCTTGTTAGCTACTGTGAAGCTGATGACCACAGTGTTCTTATGAACTGCTGAGATGTTCCTCTTAGTCATATACTCTTCTGGGCTCCTGTGAGCATCTCATGATAGTGTGTCTCACCCTCTCATCTCCTGGCACAAACACCAACAATTGGTGTGTTCACAATGAATTGTTAGCACCTTCCTTTAAATACCTTTTTAACTCCTAATTTATCTTAGCGCTGTATAAAATTAAACATGACAGAACATTAATTCCCATTAATTCTGCCACACAATAGAGTTGTGCTAAAAGAACTGTACTTCATCAAAGAAAACAAATTCCCAGTTATGTTCTTGAATATATCAAGTTGGCCAGAAGGTGGTTTAATAATAAAATTATTTTATGTGACCGATAGATAAAAAAAAAAATAATTTATGCTTTTTTAGTTTTTTTTAAAGAATCTCAAGAATACAGTATATTTTATGATGAGAACTGCATCTGTTTGTTTTTTTTAATAAATGGAAAACATGGTTTAACAACACATACAATGGTAGCTGGTCTTCAGGAAGGCCTTTGGTTGAACATGATTTAAGAACTTAATGAATGCAAATATGTAAAATATTGAAAAGCACTACTTGAACTGAAACTGTACCCTGGGCCCCTGGAGGACTTGCAAAAATTGAAAGGATATTATTATTATTATTATTATCATTATTATTATTATTATTATTATCCTTTTCTTGTGCTGCCTGCAATAGCCTCCTCATGTACTGTAGAAGTATTCATGAATGGTGCATGAAATATTATTACTCTAATTGGTAGTAGTGACAAGATTTGTTTTAATTCTTTTGTATGTGATGTTCTTTTTTCTCTCTGATACACACACACACACACACGCACACACACGCGCGCATACAGGCCACCAAGCCCAGACCCACATGCCCACTTCCATGCACACTGGGTTTTGCTGTATAGTTCATTCTGATTTCCAGCCAGCCTCTTGCCCTGGAACATGGCTATTCAGATGTGGCTGGTAATAACGTAACAGAGGAATGACAGCAGAGGGCAAGGATGAAACGTGTGATCTGACAGTCGTTAAAGCGGGGGAGTGCCAAGGCAGGCCAATTAAAGTTTCAGAAAGGGCCCGCTTTCTAATGCCAGCAGAGGAGACACAAGGATCATGTTCTCCACAGACAGAGGCTTCCCACTGACGGCTGGGCCGTGTTCTGTTAAAGGGAAATGTGACACCCCCACTCATGCAGAAATGCACACCCACACACACACACATACAGACACACACACACATACAGACACACGCACATACAGATACACGCACGCACACAAGTAATCTCTAATTTGAGTCGAGACAAAATATTTTAAATGCTGTGGAAGCTTCCCACTGCGAGTATACCCATGCTTTGAAGATGTACCACCAAGCCTGAATTTTGTGCATAAAGTCATGAATATTGCATCAACTATTTATATTTTTTCCAGAAATACATCAGAATTTGCTTTTGTCAAACACTACATGACAAGCCATTCTCCAAAAGTAGCTCATTAATATGATTATACTTTGCCATAGATATTTATAAAATATGGATAGTATCCGGTCAAAAGTTTATGAAGCTCTAATGGAGTTCTGTGAATATCTCATTTTCATTGGCGAAAAAGTCTTTCGAGGACATGCTGGTCAAGTTCAGCCTTCTAATGGGGAGACCTGGACTTGAATAGTGTGTGGAGTGTGCATCAGTAGGGCAAAGTTTATGAAAGCATAGCAAAATTATGTAGTCTTAGAATGCTCTATGATAAACAGGCTATAGATTTTAAGAACATTAAAAATGAGCTAGCATACAAATTGCCCAAAATAACCCGGGACTGCATTCAAATATGTCTTTGTTACAGCAGCTGGCATCCATGGTCATAGATCATAAATCTGATGCTAGCTAAATTTCAATGCTATTGTCGAGAGGTTTGTTGGGAATAAACCTTTGATGTCAGCAAAGAACAATGCGACTCATTTAAAGACCTTTAAGACCTTCAGCGGCAGATTTCAAAGTAGGGCTTTCTTTGCTGTTCTCTTGACGAAACCGTCTCAACCAAAAATGCTATGTTTATTAAGAAGGTACACCAAAATAACCATACTCTAACTGTCTTTACGACCTCTGACCTGAAAAACGCACCTATCGTAATGTAGCCATGAATTCAAAGGCACATTGTGATACGTCTGGCCCTCCCTCATTAGAAGCTAGGGAGAAAATAATCATTGTGGCAGAAGAAAAATTGTTAAAGCAGTTGTTCAAGAATGGGTGGGTATAGTGTCCTCAAAGCTGAGGGACAGTGACACCAAACTGTAGTCAGTGTTTGACTGCAGTCACCATTGCAACATTATATATTATGGTTAAATGGTCAAATTTTTCAATTCAATTCAATTTTATTTATATAGCGCTTTTAACACGAAGCACGGTCACAAAGCGCTTTACATAGTCCCGGGCCCACAGTCCCTAGAGAGTAAGCCAAAGGCGACAGTAGCAAGGAAAAACTCCCTCAAGAGGAAGAAACCTTGGGAGGAACCAGACTCAAAGGGGAAGCTCGTCCTCCTCGGGCCAGCACCGGGCAGGACAAATTAATGAATACAAATTAGAACAACAGATACAAAAGAGCAAGTCTTGTATCCGTCTGGGGGACAGCGCGGTCTTGCAGGTACAAATTTGGTACAAAATGGGTCTATTACATATTTCACTGTTGGTAGTCCTGTTGATTCACACTTCAAGTATTTGCAGTCGCAATCCTGGCTCTGCTCTCTGTGTGTGCAGGTTGCTTGTTCTCTCTCTGTGCTTTTAGCTTTTCCAAGAATCCACCATGCAGTTATATGAATGGGCATGTACGTTGCGACCTATGTTGCCCAGGGTCGGCTCCAGGCTCACCCCAACCCAGAGTGCTGGATAAGCAGACAGACGATATTTAAGAACCTAGGCTGTCTATAGACATGTGACTGCTAATGGATAATTATCATCATTAAAAATGTTAAGAAAGTAAGCCATATTAGACAAAAGGAAAGACAACACCTATTTATTGACTGCTAGTGGTTATAGGCTGAGCACCTCCCACCTCAGTCACCTTGCTTTACTGTCATAGTGAAACTGATTACTTGTTTTAATTGCAATGGTGTATTAACTCCTGCAGGTACTTAGAGTGATTCAGCATCTCACACATTCTCTACTAAATAGCTCCATAAAGCAAAGTGTTATATTGTGCTATTAAACACACTGAATTCCCACCAGGCCCATCTATGCCTCCCCTATTATATGTTACTTACAGGACTCGGCTGAGACGTAAAGAACTTCAACCCAATAAGTGTGTCTTCTTGCAATTTAACCAGACTTCAGATGCATCGATTGAAGGGAATTATAACTATATTGCCTTTTAAAGATCTGAATGTTACGCCAGCTTGGAAGTGTTCACCTATAGCACTGGTGAATGATTATAGCTGCTCATTTAAATGAGGGTATTGATTCTCCATTTGGACATTATGAACAGAGGAGTAATGGTGTCTACCAACTACCTTTCTCGCATTTCTGTTGGTTGCATTGGGGTTGTATTAAGGATCTGCAAAGTCTCTATTTACAGTTATTTATTGGGCATAAGTTACTTACGAATCTATATATTTATAGCAGCAAGTGTGTAGAACAGATACAAGTCAAAGGTGTGGTGAAAGTTTATCCATCCAAACCACTGATCCAGTACAGGGTCACAGTGAGCCTTGATCCTGTCTCTGGAAGAAGTCCAGTGGAAAGGATGCTAGGTGACTCTGGGATGGACACATACACATTTAATGTGTTTAGGTTAACACAAAGACACAGAGATCATGCAAACTCTACCTACAGACAGGGGTGGCATTTAAACCCAGAAACCAAGAGGTATGAGGCTGGTTGGGTGCTATTGAGCCACTCACACAAAGGACCATTACACGGATTCTGCTCAGGGCACCTGTGATTGGATAAAAGGGCCTGTTTTCAGAGTCAAGACATAAGCCCAGAATAACATTTTACCATTAAAACAACAGTTGGTGCATTGAATTGTTTTTCTGTTCAGGATTACAGAAAAAGCAGTCAAGCATCACATCAGTCTGAATTGACTCAATCTGAAGACACTCAACCCTAACATAATTTCTGTCCTTCCTTTGTGTACTTCTCTAACACACACCTCTACATGCTCGTACACACTAAGAGACACCTACATTGATCTGCTCCCTGAATGAACATGCACAAATATATCTGAAGGACAGATTTCACATAACGTGTACCTCGCCAGTCAGTGGTTAGCCCCCTATCACTCTCAGTGAGGGGCGCTGCGACCTACCTTCCCAGTAAACAAAAGTAGGAATTCCCACGAGGTGAAAGCAAATGCTGGCATTACTGAAAACATCGAGGTCTCCCTGGATTTATTGCGTTGGCTGTGCCACTGGGTCCAAATCACAGTTTCTTCTCTACATGGTTTGCGTAACACTGAGACACAGGATGCGGAGGCCGTCTGCACTCCCCATAGCTGCATGGCTGCTAATTACAATGATGGCATTCTCCACAGAGAAGAGAGCAGATTTGTTTATTCAGCTGGTTCTCATTGGCCTGCTGGAGAGATGCATTTTGGGATTTATTAACTAATGAAAAAACAAGCCTCAAATCGTACGTCTATCCATGCATCTGAGGACTGTGCCATAAGTAGTTAATTGATTGTACAATGAATGCTAGGTTTCCAGACATGGTCCGCTCACATCTAACATATGCTGCCTGTGGATGGCATTATGATGAACACCCAGGTTCATATTTACATGCCTTCCGATCAAATCCACCCTTGGATCAATAGAAGGATGTTAGCCAATTCATATGGCTCTTCTCTCTTTTGAAGCAGCTTGTGCTCATTATTGACAGCAACAGGCAAAACTGAGAAGTGTTTAAATTGTTATTGATCAGTGTACAAATGTGTCTGGTGTCAGCACTGGGCAGATCAATGACTGATGAGCAAGGAGCACAGAAGAGGTGAAAGGTGATAACAAAATGAATCTGCATATCTAAAAACGCAGCGTGCATAAATATTAGTGATGGGACAAATGAGGCTTCAAAACCTGTGGTAGGTGAGAGTATAGTGATAGCCAGCATTGATTGGTTAGTTCAGGATACTCCCACCCACCATGGGTTTGAAGCCTTATTTATCACTAATACATATACATGTCTAGCTGTACATTTCAACATGAGTTCTTGTGTGTTTTTGCTCATGTGCAATGGAATAGCTGTGCACAGATTTTCCTAACTTTGTGGGGACAAAATTACAGAAATTATGAACGTTTTGTCCTCTTTTGTCTGCCTTAAAAATGGGTCAAGTTCTGTTCTCCATCCATCCATTCATTTTCTATCTGCCTCTCTTTGGCAGGATCCGAGGGAAAGCGGGGCAGTTTGGGGTGAGATGCGAGTATATTGCAGGCCCCATGCATGCACACAATCATATAACTTGCACTATGTGTAATTTGTAAAAGTCTTGTTATTTGGTTGCTGGTTTGGGGTCAGGAAACATTACTTGCATTAAAATCCGAGTCATGTCCCCACACTGAAACTCTTGACTCTCACCTGACCACCGGTAAAAGCCTGTCCCTTTACGCTGTGCACAGCCACTACGACAGAGCACAAAGGTTTCGAGAGGACAGCTGAACCACTCACCCCAGAGAAACAGCTGTTAATTGGTACTTGAGGCATGCAAAGCTACAGCCCAGTGAGGCGGACCCCCGGACCTCCATGGAATCAGGCCTGATTAAACACAGAGCTGTGTGGCCTCCCCAACAGCAGGCTTGCATGCCAGGCTGTGGGCCGGCGATAAGCAGGAGGCGTAATGAAGGGCTCTGCAGGGCACGGTGGTCCCTGGATGTCCCCAGGCACAGACCAGCGAGTTACACCAGCAGGCCGCCTGGGTACCATTTCTATGGCTGGGCTTGGCTTCACCTCCGCACTTCGTCTCCCTTTCTAAGACTCTACCACCCCATTTATTGGTATGTAATTAATTAACAGACATAAGAAATAACAACACGCAGCGTGGGCCATTTTTGCCTGTGCTTGCAGGATGTGTCATACCACTTTCGCTTCTGTGGTTTGAAGACCCCATCCATATCCTGTGTCTTTGCGAAAAGCGTTCTCTCTTTGTTCACCCCATACATTCTTTAACAAACTGATGTTAAAAAGTAGCACAATGGTTTTACTATTTTCCCTCCTTCTTGATGGTCTGTGGTACTTCTGTGTTTGTCAGGGTCAATGAACAGGATGGCTTCAGTTTGTTTGTCATTCTCACTCCTAAACAACGAGAAATCCGTTCCTCTCCCTCACCCACTACCTATGCTCTTGGTGGCCAGCAACCCCCCACCCGCCCCGAGACAGAGGGGACTGTCATACGATGACATTCCATCCAAGCTCACGGTGAGAGTGGAGCTTGGGAAGTTGGACTGAGAGATACATATGTTCCAGCCTAACGGGGCACCAGTGCAGAAAAATGACTGCCTGCATTGGTCAAGTGAAGGGAGCAGGAGTTTAGAGAATCCCAAAAGATATCATATTAAGGAACACATCATAAAGGTCTATCTATGGGAAAATTGTACTAAAATTCACACATATAACCATTATTGAGGTTTTGCTGCCTCAGTCCAATATAGATGTTAGTCATTGTTATCAATTATTATGAAATGCTTCCACAAAGCAGAGCACATGAACAAACACTGGTTATCAGACAGAATTTTTCACAGGTGAATGGCGTCATTTTGATCATCTTGGATAACACTTGTGGGGTGGAGGCTTGTTAGGGAGACGGAACACAGACCTGGGAAGGACAGTGGGTCTATGATTTTAGGGTCAGCTTCTCTGAGCTATCGCCCCCAATTAGAGCACAGGGAGCACTTTGCCTGCCGGTCGAGCACAACTAAACGAGGTCAAAATCTATCTCCACATTATTATTTGAGTGACAAGGTATTTGACACTCATTAGCTCTCCAACTAGCCCTTAATAAAAGCAATTCTCTCTCCATTGATTGAGATCTTCCATTATCTTTTGCCCTCTGGTTACTTGTTATCTTGCATGTAAATAGCCTGAAATGTTCTTTTCTGTTCCAAAGTGGTGACATTTAAGAGCTCTGGAATGCTGCTTATATCTAAACTAGAATAAAAGATCAATTGAGACAACAAAGACACGTGTGTGTTTTCGGTTCGGCTGCTTTTAAACGTATTGTTCTCATAATTTCTGTGAAAGCCCGCTCTGAAGTCTCACCCCCATATGCCTGCAGACAGGTATCTTGTGTAGTTAATACACTCTGCACACTGAGCTAATGTGATTTGTGACTGAGTCCTGGCCAGAGGCTTTGTCTTCAGTGACTATCCCCTGGCCAAAAGCCCAAGGCCATATGCCGTCTCTACGTTTTTTTATCACGGTGCTGGTGGAAGACTTTCTGTGCCTATTCCCCACCTGGTGGTCACATTTCTTGTGCCAGTATTACAGTGCGAGGCCTTTTGTTCCGGGGGATTATCCTTTGGTCAGAGACCATATTTTCTTGGTCACTAGCCCAGTCAGTTTCTTTATTTCCCTTGACTCTACCAAAGGCTTTACATTCTATGACTACCCCCTAGCCAGAGGCTTTATTTTCTCCAAAAGCCCCTTTGCCAGAGGCTTGATTTCCTGTCACACTCGCAAAGTCAGTAAGCAATTTGCCCTTTTCCTACCACCCAGCCTACGGCGCTTTGTCCTGCAGCTACACCTCGGGCAGAAGTCTCATTTCCTAGGATGCTGCCCTAGCCTGTGGCCGTTTTGTCCTATTACTTGAACCCAGCTGGAGGTTCTCTGTCCGGTGACTATCCCCTGGATGGGAGCCATGCTTGATGCAACACTGCTCCAGACAGAGGCTTTGTTTCCCGCTGGTGATGGAGCTGTCACTCAGCCAGTCCACCACAGCCAAGGGTGAATACAGATGCACTCCACTTAATTGTGCCAGGCTGTTTGTAATTACGCCATACGAAATGAAGCTTGGAGGACAGCCACCCCGTCGTTACTTAAAAACCAAACGACCAGGCCATCTCTGGAATCGGTGGGGACACTCGTTAATTATTAACTGTTAATCACTGCAATTATTCTCCTGCTTTTGTTACAGGTGCTTGCTGGGAGTCTGCAAGCAGGCAGGTTCTTTTCTGGTTGCCTAGTGGAAAATAAGCCTTGGCTTTCTTCTGGACTGGTGCGTTGCCAGTTTGACCTGTTGAATATAAGTAGGCCCACAGCCCAGAGGGTTGATTACTTGAAGAACTTCCCTTGACCAATAATCACAGACAAGCCCCACCCCCTTCCCAGGGCTAATAGGCTGACCAACTGGGAAATGAAAACATCTTATCTATATTCAACACTAACTTTGTTTGCTGAGATTTTGCTTAAGGTGAGCATTGAATGCATGGTACCATTTTTGCTTACTCATTAATCAAACGTTTTTTATGTCACAATGGAATGTTTTAAAACTTAAGGAAATATGCATCATAATGACACATAGGCATCTCAATGTTTTGTTTTTTTGGTTTTTGTTATTACTCATGTAAAGCAGTAAGAACGATCGTGGAGGCCAGGTACTTCAGTGTCATTTGTCACCTCTGTAGGGTGGCAGGTTGTCCTGTCCCGGTCCTGTCAGCCTGGACTTCTCTCCACCTTTCTTGTGTGATGATTACTCCATCATCTCAAGCTTAGTCAGCCAACCAAAAGACGCGTGTGGCGGCACTTTGCATACGACGATGCAAATGCCCTGCTTTGAAGTGGCATTTCACACAGAGCACCCTGCTGTCTACCTCATGCTGACTGTAGCTAGTTTGTTGTTGCTAGACCCTCAACCAGATAAAAAGCCGTTAGAGATGGATAAAAAGAAAAATAACAAAGTGTAAGGCTTAATGCGCACAAATTAATTTATTTTGTCCTAGCACAGTATTTCAAATAGTGATGAATGAGGAGAATGAGAGAGAGAGAAGGTTGGATAGTGGGGATAGTGAATCAGGAAGCGCAATGGATATTCAAGGAGGAAGTAAGGACAGCTATGAAGAGGATGAAGGATGGAAAGGCTGTTGGTCCAGATGATATACCTGTGGAAGCATGGAGATGTTTAGGAGAGATGGCAGTGGAGTTTCTA
>JAACJT020000002.1:3820729-3843612 GCA_009936485.2 Gymnarchus niloticus | reverse complement strand
GTAGAGTTGGTGAAGGTGGATGACTTTAAATACTTGGGGTCAACAGTTCAGAGTAACGGGGAGTGCGGAAAAGAGGTAAAGAAGAGAGTGCAGACAGGGTGGAGTGGGTGGAGAAGAGTGTCAGGAGTGACTTGTGACAGACAGGTACCAGTAAGAGTGAAAAGGAAGGTCTATAAGACGGTAGTGAGGCCAGCCATGTTATATGGGCTGGAGACGGTGACAGTGATGAAAAGACAGGAGGCAGAGCTGGAGGTGGCGGAGATAAAGATGTTAAGATTTGCACTGGGTGTGACGAGGCTGGACAGGATTAGGAATGAGTATATTAGAGGGTCAGCTCAGGTTGGACGGTTTGGAGACAAAATCAGAGAGGTGAGATTGCGTTGGTTTGGACATGTGCATTGGAGAGATGCTGGGTATATTGGGAGAAGGATGCTGAAGATGGAACTGCCAGGCAAGAGGAAAGAGGAGGGCCAAAGAGGAGGTTTATGGATCTAGTGAGAGAGGACATGCGGTTGGTGGGTGTGACAGAGTGGGATGCGGAGGACAGGAAGAGATGGCAAAGGTTGGTCCGCTGTGGTGACCCCTGATGGGAGCAGCCGAAAGGGAATGATGATGATGACAGTATTTCAAATAGATTTAGTTTAATACATTGAAACTACAGCCTAGCTCTCCATTACAGAGAAATACATTTGTCGGGGTTAAAAATACATTTTCAAAATAAAAGTCCTTGTTGACCTGCTATCTCTCAGAAAGAAACAGCAATTAAATACATAGCAACTCCAGAATTCTTGAAAAAAAATGAAAGTCTACTGCCTAGGTATCCATATTGTACATTTCTTATGGTTGCTTTTTTGTAAATATGGCATTTTACAGTAAGGACTTGAATGAGTTATAACTTTATGCCATTTATTAAGAAAATTTTGCTTCTGCTTGTGAGTACCTACATAAAACTTCTAAACATAGCTTAAATTAACAATTTAGTGTAACAATTTTCTATATTTCATTTATATGATTATCAAACAGAATGACGGTAAACTTAACTGTGAGTATTAATCTTATCTTTTATTATGCAGTTATGTTTAACTTAGATTACAACAAAAAATGTAGCTTTTTACATTTTCACAATGTTATTGTACTGGCACCTAGTCCAGGGTATACACCAGCCTTGTGCCCAGTGATCAACTAGCATCCTATCCAGGGTGTATTCCAGCCTTGTGCCCTGTGGTGGACTGGCATCCCATCCAGGGTGTACCCCAGCCTTGTGCCCTGTGATGGACTAGCATCCTATCCAGGGTGTATTCCAGCCTTGTGCCCTGTGACGGCCTGGCATCTAGTCCAAGGTGTACCCCAGCCTTGTGCCCTGTGCTGTCTGGGATAGGATACAGGCCCCCGTGACCTTAAATAGGATAAGTGGTTGAGAGATGAATGGATCTTCTCCATCTGTCACCAGGTAAATGATGGATGGACATGTTGTTGTATCTGTCTGCCCTTGTCCCACAACTGCTTATTTCCTCTTAATAGCTGCTGTATCGCACAGGTGACAGAACTGGTAGGTTAATAAGTAATAAACACTTAAAATAATAAAACTGAAGAAATCTGAGAAAAGGGTTTATTAGAAAAAATGGTCCACCCCCTTGTCACTAAAAGGTTCTGGTTCCATTGGTGCCTTGGGGTTCACTTTCACCCCTTAAATAAATATACATGGTTACATTTTAAAGCTGTCAACTGTGCAAGTCACTTAGGGCATCTGTTAGGAAATTTAGACTGAGCACAGTCACTATGCAGCATGGTGATTCATTTGGTACTGGCCTTTTTCCATGATTGATCACACTATAACTGGTTCTCCAAGTGAGGTCTTCATGCTGCTCATCTACATGTATCACAAGATGCTGCTGTCTGACCAAAACTCTGGCACGGCTGACAATTGGCGCATTAGACTCTTTATGTTCTCAATACCAAAGAGGCCAAACCACCAATGGATACTCAGATGCATGGCCTTCAGAGAGGTCTACCATGTGCTGTATGTTCCCGAAACCACCAACGGAGAATCAAATGCGTTGTCATCAGAGCGGTCCATCACATGCTGCATATTCCTGATACTAAAGAGGCTGAATCACCAAACAAAGATGCAGATGCGTGGTTATCAGAGCGGTCTATCACACGCTCCATATTCCCAAAACCAAAGAGGCCAAATCACCAGCACCTTTTGGGTGAGAGGTAGATGTGTGGTCATCAGAACCAGACAGTCTGAAGAACAGCCCTGAAAGTAGGGTCAATTCAACTCAATTCAATTTCATTTATATAGCGGCTTTAACAAGGAGCCTTGTCACAAAGTGTTTTACATAGTCCCAGGTCCAAGGTCCCAAGAGAGTAAGTCAAAGGCAACAGTGGCATAGAAAAACTCCCTCAGGAGGAAGAAACCGTGGGAGGAACCAGACTCAAGAGGGAAGCCCATCCTTTTCTGACCAGCACCAGGCTGGACAAATTCATTAACACAATATGGAACAAGAATGTGGTAGAAACAACAATGAAGTAAAGTCAGCACTCAATCGGTGAGCATAGATGATGTCAGGCACGCAACTTCTCAGTCCCGGATGCAGTGAAGGAGGGGAGCATCTGTTTCGTGAGACAGCCTGGATGGCAGCTATAAAGTGGGGAGTGCATGCCAAGCCTGGGTCTTCACAAGCAGATTGTCTGGCGTGTGAGTACATGATTGACTAAGTGTAAACATATGGTGCTGTGTTGCCCTGGGGATGGATGCTTTTGCAGAAGATGTGGCACACCCCCTCCCGCCACGATCCCACCATTTCCAGTTGACTGGCTGGTAATTGAACTGGATGTGGCACAACGACGCGGTCATAAAGGGAGGAAATCGGAGAGGAGAGCTAATCCGCACAGCTCAACAGTCACTGTGTCCAGTCATTAGGCTGATTAGACATGTGGGGTAAGAGGGAGCCAGAATGTTCAGATTAACACCAAATATTTAATTTCATATTAAAAAAGCTATTATCATGCACATTTGTGAACTGTTTCCTTTAAAGAAGCTGGTACTGATTACAAACAGCCCACATCTGCATTATTTATTTGTGTTGCGTACACACTTCTATTGTGTTAAACAAAACATTCCCATCAAATGAGCTTTTGCATAATCGTACACGATCCAGTGCATGCTATTGTCTTGTCTGTGTTCCACACAGTAACTGTAACCTGCTAGAGTATTCATTGCTGGGACCTTCCAGAGCTTCACTCATGAATTCTCTTTTACCCAGTAGCGTCATTACTGCTGACATCTTGCTTTCCCCAGTCTGTTGCTCAAGCCTCCCGTTATTATAGTTCTTCTTCAGATCTACCTGAGCGACCAGAGGAAACCACTGACAGAGCAAGCCATTCATCTCAATGCTGTATCGCCAGTCTGTCACAACTCATACTTGGCCCAGAGCTCAGAGGAGCGTAAAGCACGCTCCAACTGCTGCCCGTACCGCGGCTCTCGTCGTTCTGCATTATTTCGCTATCTCTCACCCCACGGCGTCTCTGAAGGATTGCCGAAAGACAGCAAGTGAAACATAACCTGACCCCAATATGCGGGGCCCTAAGTAATTTTACGGGAGTCCCACGCAGATGTCCCGGCAACATCGACATGCTCATCTTGATTAACTTGAATTCCCTCTGCCAATAATCCATCATCATCATCCTTGTCATTGCTGTTGGCATCACCAGCATCAACATGAATATGGCCACCATTGGCAAGTTAGGCTCCGGATTTTTCTAGCAATTCAAATCTCACCCCAGGTTATGATGGACAAAGAATTGAAGAAGGTGAAAAAATTAAAGAGTCTCAGCTTGGAACTTAAATCTATTGCAAAAGACACAGGGAACAGAGATGGGGACCTTCTTAGCCTAATTTAAACCCTTGCTGTAAGAAATAATTTTAGCGGTGCCTGGTTCCTAGTTCTGTAAACACAGCCCAGAGCCCAGCTTCCTGTATGTCCTATGGCATGAGGACATGTGCTGGACAGAGACATGGATATCAAAAGGTCTGAGAATAATCAAGTAAAAACATCTCCTTTCCACTTTCTCCACAGAAGGTGCCTGAGAAGCTACAATCTTTGATGGAAAATGGAAACTAGGTGCCTGTCCCAGGCTTTAAGAACGGCTGCTTTGTGTTGCACGAATGTGGGCCTTGTTGCTCTCCTAGGGCAGGGGTCACATTAGTAAGATGCGGCTTCCGCAGATGAAATGCAAAGGGGGCCATTGATCCACGTGGTGGAGAAAAAACCTCACGAAGGGCATGCATCTTTCTTATGGGCGGTAATCCTGGCCTCATGTTCTTCTCACACCAAGTGTTTACCGCTTCCAGTGTTCAGCCAAAACATAATATTGCACCCCCTGCAGGATTTCAGAGATGCATGGACTTGGGGATTTAATCTTTACTTTCTTAGAAATACGTCCCAATAACTCACAGCCAATTTATTTTACGAATTCAGGCACACAAACACTCTAGGGAATCCGAATCTGAATTTGTAATTTGTAATCACAGGTAAATAAGTGGCACTGAAAGACTGGGCTGTATAACATAATGAGAGTTGCATCCCCACAAACAAAACCTCAGATTGAAGGGTAATATCTTAATTCTGCTGGCTGTTGAGAAGTTTATTTAGTATTCAAATGCTGTCAGCTGCTTGCCATTTTAACCATAATTCATATTCAATAAATCACTGGCAATCTTGTCTCAAATTCAAAGAAAGTTCATTTCTGACAAATTTGTCAGGAATTTGTTACCAAGCACTGGTACTCTGTGAAGGCAATAATGTCGACTATTAGGGTAGCAGATTCCAAAATGATTGTATTATGGATGGCTTTTACATAAGGCTGATGGATTACTAGCTACAAAAATGTATATGAGGTTTTAAATGATCTATCTATCTATCTATCTATCTATCTATCTATCTATCTATCTATCTATCTACAGCACACATACATACAGTGGGGAATCCCTGAAATGCCAGAGGTCAGCATTTCAAAGTATATTTGTGAAACACACCATGGTACATAAAGGACAGCTCGAGCATTCAACATGAACTATAGGGCTCCTGTCATAAATAAAACCAGTGCTGAGTCAGGCCGGCAGCGGGGATGAAAACAATCTGTCGAGATTTATTCTGGAACACCACAAACTGCACAGTGCCACCGCATTGCAAGCAGCATGTGGCTACGGACTCAGCCGCAGAGGTTTGGAGTGTCACACGTTACTCAGTGATGCAACTGAACACGTTACGATCCTGCACACTCGGTAATGTGGGACTGCTTTTACCTTCCTTCATCTGACTGTCCATATTGCACAAACTAAATCTATAATATAAGCATAACATTTTTTTTCTTCTCTGAATTCTTGATATATGGGGCTGAAGCACCTGGGTGATATATCCATATTAGGTAACTTAGGTAAATTAGGTGAATATTTCAGGGTTTATAACATTTTACACCATGCACAGGTTTACCTGCTTAAAAAACAGACATGTATATATATGTATATATATATGCTCTCTGTCTCAGTTAATTACATTCAGCACAGCTGTTCTAATTAGGGCAGTCTGAAAGTAGCGTGCTGTCATACATAGATTTCAAGGTCAAATCAAGACAAATCAATAAGAATACATGCTAGGATTAAATCATCAGTTGTGATCGAAAAGCTCTTAATGAGTGAGCATAATGTCGTTCCAATTGCGACCGACTAATCTGTCTGAATAAAATATTCACCAGATATCTTTCTATACTCATCCTGGAACTGGAATGAATCACTCTTGGTTTTCATGAATTAATGATATTTTCATGAATTAAAAACACTCTTAATTAGTGTATTTGTCTTTTCCCCCCTTTAAACATGCCAAGACAGAATTTGTAACAGTCTTTTCAGTTCTTTTAATTGTCTCGTTCCAACAATACATCCTATCAATGCCGTGAGCTGTCTCAAAGTAACCCCTGCCTCCATCACTCGTGGTATATTCTGACCAGCCGAATGCAATTCTTGCGAGTATTCTTTCACACGGGACTGACAGATTTTGTTTATACTTCAGAAATGCCGCTTCTTACTATCCTGGAACCTTTAGAAAATTTTCATTCTGAATGTTCCCAGTCATCGGCAAACCACAGAGCCTCATTCTGTTTTGTGATGTTCTGCTAACAAGACCAGTTGGAATCGTCACCCAACTGTATGGCAGGCAGGTAAGATGTAAGTTAGTCAAGTTTCAGAAAATCATCTGCCTACACTCTACTTGTTTAATTTGCAGAGCTTAAGGTAGATTGATACTTGTGCACTTTTTAAATTTTTTTTTAATAATGCCACAAATCCATTCCTTTCCCAGTTGTGGCTAAAAAAAAAAATAGAATTTAATACGTCTGCTTATTTTCAGAGTTCAAAATATAGAAATTGTGCTCAACCCCTAAGGCACATACAGCTAGTTTTGTTCAAAAATGTGTTATTCTGTTCATATGCAAAATGAAAGATAACTTAAATTCAAAGAATATTGAAAACCAATCCAAGCAGTTCTAATAACTAAAGAATAATATATAAAACTCAGAGTGTACACACCCCCACTGCAGTGCTCTATTTAACCTCCTTGTAGCTGGTAGCTGCGGCTTCTGTTACTTTCCACTAGAGGAAGATTTGGTAGAAACGCCATCCTTTTGGGTGGAGTCTTATGAAAGGACAAACTTTTATAAGCTGCTGACAGAACACTCTTGTCCTTACAAAATATTTTTTTCCAAATTCTTATTAATGAGAACATGGCGTTTTTCTCATCTGAAATGAAAGATGATTCAGTCTAGATTATAATACAATCGTCCAGTGGCCCACAAGTGGCCCACGAGTGTACAACACGGACAAAACTTACAACCCAAAAACACTGGCAATTGGCGAAACAGTGCTACAGAATTAATGGAAGCATATTGCATTCCATTGTGGACAAACGCAGTGCCGTTCTGTCAATGCCGTCGTTATAAATGGGTGGCGTGTTTCTATCAATGCTGTTATGGTGAGTAAACGCATGGTTTGTTTAGTAGTAAGCAAATCCATAGTTCATATCCATTAATGAATCCTGTCACTTTGTGGGCAAATGTTTTTGTATTGTGACATTTCTTCGTGTTGTGCATTCGTGTGCCACCATGCAATAGCATGTTTATCTGACATTTATAACCTGAATATATATATATATCCTCATACCTCTGTTCTGTTTTGCTTCTATTCTCTCCCCAAGTCTGCGTGAGTTTCCAGCCCACAGAGCAAAGACACGCAGTTAGGTGAACTGGTGACTCTAAATTGCCCATAGGGTGCAACTGTGAGTACAATACATTCCTGGGAAAGGCACCAAGTTCCCTGCAACCCCCTCAGTGGATTAGTGGTCATGGGAACTGGAATGATATCTCATTTCCTGTCAAATATGCCCCCCCAATATATATTGTAAATAGGCTATTCTTATACAAAGATTCAAAACTTGGTCATTGAAATAGGCACCCAAATTAATAGACACTTTTCATTAGCACTGTATGACCACTTGAGAGTTGACTTGATTTCAAAATAAGCTGTAGAGTAACAGATGTTCAGTCACAAACAACTGGGAAATCTCAGAAAAAAATAAAAAATAAATAAATAAAAATAAAAAACCACTACCATTTTGCAGAACGTGACTGAAACATTTTCCCTGAGATCTACAAAGATTAATAGCTTCAGAAATTTAACTTCTCAAGCCATACCATCTTAATGGTGAGACTCCTGCTCATTTTTAAAGCACCACATTGAGTGTGTAAACTGTGGTAAGAGTCCGCCATTTGGATAACACGACGATTGATTCGTCTGGCTTGCTTCACCAAATATGTATGGCGAGCTCCCAGTCCTGGGAAAACTAGCAAAGTGTGTGCATGGATGAGCAGGTATCCAGGAGAGCCCCTTAATTATCTATGACCAATGTCACGAGGGAGCATCTCTGGTGTGATTGATTGGGCATCGGGCAGAAGAGGGGAGGTAAGGCTTTCCTTCGCGGCCGGTTGCTCCCCGGTCTGTGGATGTTGTCCGTGATTTGATTTGATTTGGGAATCTCGCTGCACTCTCTCCCAGGTCCCATGATGCAATCACCACGCTGGCTTAATGTGACACTTCATGAATAATTTGCATTCCAACTCCAGATTGGGATACGTCCCCTTTATATCCTCTTTTTATGGTGTGAGACATCTTGATGGTTTTTTATAATGGAGGTCTTGAACCAGTGAGCCACTTCAAAATTTAAGGAACCCAGCCCAGCCTCCTACTCTAACAGTGATACCTCAAGAGTCATTGCATTGAGCTACCCTGGATTTTGATTTCCCAGTGACGGCATTTGCATTTGCATTTTATCCAAAATGACTCATGTCAAGCTTTAGTCCCCCAGGTCTGCTTGGTTAGCTGCAGAAGGTTATCCCGGAACCCAGTGCTTTACTGGTCAGACTTATTGGCACTCTCATCTCCCAGAATTAGCAAGGGATTAAGGATTTCACAGCCCAGGAATCTAGCTCTCATCCAACTTGAAAAGTCTTAGTAAATTTTTCAAACATTAGTAAATTACACCAAGATATAGACAGGAATGAGTCAGATTACTCCAGTGTCTTCCAGATAATCCTAGTGTGTGCTTTTAATTAAGTATCCCAGATATTGCTCTGAAACATTTTAGGATAACTGATCAGAATAATCAGGCACCCTTTCCAGAGTGCATACCAGACTTGTGCTAACTGGAACAGGCTCCAGGCCCCGGTGACATTGATCACCATAAGTAGTTAAAAGATGGATGGATGGATGGATGGATGGATGGATGGATGGATGGATGGATCATGCTTTAACGGACCTGAATAAAACTTTCTTAACTAGACATGAAACATTTTATTATAGTCCAAGATTATTTATCAAAAATGCTTTTGGAGAACATTAAATGATGTCCTAATTCAAAGTAAAATTCAAGAAGTCTGTCATGGTCACTACCACGCCTATCAACACACTTTTACCATCATGTTATATTGTATCAGATCCAATTGTTTTCCAATAGCAAAGCAGCCAGCCTGGTTTTGTTGTCCTCTTATGCTATATGACTAGCATTCCAGTGTTCATTCTGACTGTATTCATGAATAGACCATGAATCAACCCCCCCCCCCCCCTTGAAGGAGGATGAGTAATGGTGGAAAAAAGCTGCGTGCAAATATAACAGAATAAAATATGCTTGACAGAACTCTTTAAGTTTGGAATGAGGTTAAAAAAAAAAAAAAGATGCTTGCTTCTGGAAGAAAAACCAAGCTTCTCTGCTCGCTTTCCCCTGCTGAGTAACCTGGTTGATGAAAATACTTTTAAACATTAGAGAGCATTCATCACTCGGATGAAATCTATTCTGAGGGGTAAAAGGCATCCATTGGAAACAGCTACAAGGACAGGATACAAAAGTTCTGGAGAAAGGAGATGTATACATTCCATAATGTCAGAAGTAGAAAGAATGAACACCAAGATGCTGAAATAAAAATTATAAAAGAGAGATTGAGTTAAGCAGTAACAGAGCATTATTTTATTTGGAGAACAGAACTGTAATAGCATTAATGTTTCTATTTCTCTAATTATACAACTGAGTTCTACGGCCTTTTTGGCAGAGCGTTAAGAAATAGGTTGGAATATTTAATGCATATCATTGTGACCACAACAGAAATCTCAGGGGTAAGGCAAAAAAAAAAAAAGAAACATATAATCATAGCTAAAAAAATGCAATTTTGCAATGGCAAACGTATCAGTGCGTGTCATGCTCAGCTTAAAAGGCTAAATACTTAATCACATTAAAACAATTTTACTTGGACTGCAGCCAGTGAAGTCATTGTTTGACAACAATTGCTGTTACAATAAGCTTGGAGAAAACGGGCTGCCTTGGTAGTCAAATAGGGTAAACACACAGATTTACTCAACACAATACATTACAGTTCACTATTTCTGGAGTTTATTCTCTCTCTGACCACCGTTAGAGAGGAGCAGGTCTCAGGGTCTTTATTAGTCAGGCTCCCTCCCACTGCCGTTGGCCCAGTACCCACATGAGTCCACATAAAGGCCTCGTACAGCTGTACACGCCCCCGCACATTCCGTTGTGCCCTAGTTGAGCGCGGAACAAGATGCAAACCCTTGACTGAATGGAAAATTGTGCGCCTGTAAAAAGTTAACAGGTGTCAGAGCAGTAACAAATATGCCAGCGTGTTGGGCTCTGTGTATCATCCCTAAACTGACGCCTAGCTGGTTTGCAACGGTGGTGGGGATCTGCTTATACATTGTAAATGGGTTGGGGTGGGTAGTTACGTGGCCACATGCACTCTGACACACATGCCTGCAGTTTTGTGGACATGCTTTCGTACATCACTACCCGCCCTGTGATTTACCCCCTGCATGCCTGCCCCAAAAGCCAAGGCAGGAGGCGGTCAGATGTATGACTGCCCTGCCGCCAATGCCGTCCCAGGCGAGCGAAAGTCTAACCCGGTCTCCTGCTTTGGGCTTCTTCTCTCACTATACCCGCACGGTACAGTGCTAAATTTAATGGCCTCTCTCCAGGCTGTCTGGCTGTCACATGCGCGGGGCCATCCCAGAGCGGGAAGACCGGGGTATGCTTTTGAAATGTTTAGGTAACGTATGATAATAACCTAACCTCATTTTAAGGCAAGTAATGAAGTCAGAACATATCCTTTTAATCTCACTGTATTAAAAGATAAGCTGCAGAAGGCTGAAGATGCTTCTATATCTTTGTATGACAAATGTTACATTCTCTAAGAGCAGAGGCAGGGGAAGATGAACCAGTGAACTTTTGTTCCCAGAATGAGGCTGCGCATGGATCGCAGCAATATGTAGATAAAAACCAGGAGTAGCTGGAAGATTTCTCGGAGATGAACATTCTGCCCCCCCGCCCACCCCCTGCTATCGAACACCGACTTTAGAACAGCTCCGAAGGTGAGCCGGGCAGCTTCCTGATAATTCGGCAGTCTGTCTCAGATGATGGGGAGGCAGAGACAGTGCATGCCAAAATGGAAACAAGAGCCTGCGCTCTTTGGTGCATTTGCTAAAAAAACGTACGGCGATGCAGCAAGCGGAGTTAGGAGATACCATAGAAAAATACCGTGGATTACAGAAGGGCAATGGTGTGCAGGTGTGTGCCTTTCACCGCGGATGAGAACCAGGGGGGAGATGGATAAGCCTTTCACACACTTCACAGTAGCCAGTTCACGGCCTGGGACAGAGGCCAGCCACTATTATCAGTACTATTATGGGTTGTTCTAAAAGCGGAACACCGCCTGTCAGTTGCTCAGTAGCAGAGAGGTTATTTGGAACACACACAATCACCCAGCAGCCTCATAACGTGACGTCACACACGCAGAAACTATTCAGCTACTCCTCGAATGTTATATTCTTGATCGAAGTGTGCCGGTGAGCAGAAAACTTATACAAAGTCAGATTCACAGTATAGAAATACACCATTTGGCCATTTCTGTTTACCGACCGGCAGGATCATATTGACAAGCACATTAAAACTTGTACTAACTGGGTTAGTTGTATTTCAGAAAGCTGTACGCTCTCTTAAAATGTATGTATGTTGCAGTTTAATTCAGCTCCACTACATCATGGATATTTGTTTATATTTTCCTTTCTTTCTCTGTAGTGCCCATATAACAGGCTGCTTACAATGACATGATATAAGGAGAGTATAATTAATTTGATGAAACCCCAGAAGAATTATAAAGACTGCAGGCATTGCCTGTATGATTATGTCTGTCTTCCCATAAGAGCCCTTTATCTAACACTAAATTGACTTTGAGACCGCAATTTCTCCAGTTTGTGCTTCACTTAATAATTTTGCATATAGATATGCTTACTCAGTTATTGCTGAAATTTCTGTTTAACACACACACACACTCTGAAGCAAAATGTATCATTGAACAGACACCGGTTGTCCATCCAGGGTGTACCTGTGTAGTGTGCCCTGCTCTGCCTGACTTACACAGTCAGAGGAAGGCTGGATATTGCTAAAAACACAATGTATAGGAAATGTGAGACTCAACAACAGGCCAATCATGATACTCTGGCTTTTAACCATTTAAGTATTGGTGAATTTTTACCTATTTCTGCCTTGAATGAATGTAAGCACTGTGCCTCCGCTACCTTACTGGGAAGCTTATTGGAAAACCGCCCCTCACCCCAGTACCCCTCCCTACAGAAATGCTTTGCCGGTTCCGGTTTAAACTGGTCCTTAACTCATTTCTCTTTGTTTCACTTCCTTCCCGAAGCAGTCCTGATTATAACACAGTCGCAAGTGCTGACCTCATCTACTGCCTACTCCCTGTTTTTTTTTTTTACACTGCCTTTTAACTAAAAATAGTACCTGCTTATAAGAATTTGCTATGTTGATTCCATTAAAGAAAATATTCATTATCGTTGCTTTTTGCAACATTAGAGTTTCTTAAGTCATTTATTTATGACCTTCAACGTGCAAGTACAGCCACCCAAAGCTGAATCACACTGAGCATCATGAACCAACCTGTTGATTACCACACAAATAATATTTAGCCATGCATCTTTCGTAATTGTTTATCCAGGGCAAGATTCTGGTGGGCCTGGAGCCTATCCTAAGAAGAAGAGGGCCCAAAACAGGGGACGCCCTTGGTGGGAGGCCTGTCCATCACAGGGCACAAACAGAGAGACAGCAAAAAAATGTAGTTTTCAATTTAATGCACGTTCTCAAATCCATTATGCACGTTTTGCATAAATTCTGCTAATATTAAAGATTGCGGGTTTATGCTACATTTATGGACCTTTTGTATATAACATGTAATTATCTGTAGTAAAGCATAAACACTTTTCCACTTTTTATAATCTTATTAGGAGATTAGGACTTTAAAATGGCTTATCCATGGCTGTCTGTTTAGGGGCTGTGGGCTTGGGCTCCTTCTGGTGAAAGAACATTTATTTACCTATTTAAATATTTATTATTTATAGAGATTATTTTCCACTTAAATGCGTGGTGTGTATTTGACGCTTTAGAGATTCACATGTCATTCTCTTCCCACCCCCTGCTCCCATCTCCAGGTGTCTCTTGCTCTCTAAGATGCTTTCCCAAATAATGTACTCCCCCTTTATCACCTTTACTCACATACAGTACATGCAGAAATGCGCTCAGATACAGGTATTAGCGCAGGCAGATTTCATTTACTTCACATATTGTTTAGTTCACCTCACTATTTTTTTACTGCTCTACCGATAAACACGTCTCTTATGGAGTGACCTTGCAGGTTTACAATGCTTGCCAGGTTGCTATGCTGTGGTCCTGCATGGCTATTGTGTGTCCAGGGCTTCTCAGTCCAACTGGCCTGCAGTCCTGGTCCTCAGGGTTGGAATGCAATTTCAGCATGACTACAGAATACATAAGCCCCTGCAGCGCAACTCCAAAGGCCAGGCCTGACGTGGCGATGTCCACCTACAGGGAAATGCCGCACAGCATTCAAATCCCACCTTCGCCTGCATATTCTTAACCTCTGTCGGCTTGAGAGACCAAAATGCTCCTTGCCCGAATGTACGCTCCATTTTATAATCCTATTAAATAAGACTCTGAATTGGAACACACAATGAAAGCAAAGGGACGAAGAGCATTCTTGGAGACATTAACCAATAATCTTATTAGGAGGAGCCATTTGCTACACTTTCAAAAATATTTTTATCGTGCAGACGATAATGTACGAAGTTGAGCTTCTCCAGCCAAAGAGAAGGAAGAAGAAAATCATGCAGAAAGAGAATTATGTACACTGTATTCCTTAGTTAAAATGAGCCTGAACTTAGAGGGCAGAGGGAGATGGTTTAATGGAAGTACGCTGAGCTTGAGGGTTGTGGGGAGCAGCAGAAAGCAGAAAGGGACGTATCAAGGTAAAGCGTGTGGATCGATGGGGTGGGGGAATGGAATGATCTTAGCAACAGAATCCATAGCTCTGTTCCAAGTTCTCCTTTTTTGTTGGCACTGATCTGACATCACCGCATCAGTGTAATGTTGAGGGCAATGGAACAGGATGTGAACACAAAGCCACAGTAACAACTAAAAATATACCGCGCTGTTCTGTTTGTATAACTGGCCGTGGCACTGAAAGGAGAAAAGCTGTAGTAATAACTTGGTGAATTCTGAATCAGCTCTGTAAGTGTTTTAAAACAGTTGCCATTAAAGTGGTGAAATCTGGAATGCTTATTTGTAAAATATTCTTCTCCCTCTGCTTATTTTATCGTAGGTCTATTGTTAATTTTAATTTAACTGCAGGCTATTTTAAAATATAATTACATGTTTATCTAAGTTCAGCTCTATCAAACAAATATTTCATAAAAGTAAAATAAAGTATGACAAATTACAATGATGTTCTAAAAATGAAAAACCATTCAATCTTCTTCTCCAGGACATAGTTACAGAAAAAGATAAAAATAAACATCCATCCATTTTCCAAACTGTTTAATCCTATTCAGGGTCGTGGGGGGGCCCTGGAGCCAATCTCAGGCAGCCTTAGGGCCTAAAATGGGGGACACCCTGGATGGGATGCTAGCCCATCTCCTGGCACAATCACACTTGCACTCATGCACTCAGTGCACTCGTATGGACAGTTTAGTCAAGCCAATCTGCCTACGATGTGTGTGTTTGGACTGTGGGAGGAAACTAGAGTATCCAGTGGAAACCCACAAAGCACACAGAGAACATGCAAACTCCCCGCACAAACAAATATTTTTAAAATACAATTAATATTTAGAAAAGCAGTGGATTAATACCTACCAGACAATGAGTACAAGCAAAATGCATAATACTAAATACAAATATAATCACAAAATTAATCAGCAAATCTGATCAAATACAGTCAAATTACAGAGGTTAACTTGTCCCCACCCTGCATCTGATAGGCTGTCAAAAAAGACTATTCATGTCTCATGTTATACAGTGAATTACAATCTGACAGTGATTTGTCCTCGTCTCAAGGTACAAGAACTGTTACACTCCAAGGATTTGAAATGGGGATCTGTTGGTCCAGCTGAATTTCCCCAAAGAGCTCATTAAATTGCAACTGACAATATCTTTAGAAGAAGATTTAAAACAGAGTCCTTAACTAATTACATTTTACAACTAAAAACATCTATCTAATCGAAACAGCTTAAATATCTCAATTAAACCATGTTGATTGATTTAGTTTTCATGGAACATTTTAGGGTCCTAAAGTTATTCTATAAAAGACAAAAAAAGGGAAAACTTAGGTTAACAAGATAATAAAAATTGCATTTCTCATTTACCAGAACTGGAGGGCTCAGTTTAAGATGTAACAATGGAATGGTGGTTACTTTCAAACAATGCTCTTAGAATCCATAGTGCCACTGGTAGGTCTTTGTGTGAACTAATCAGCTTCCAGCCTGAATTGGTTTGTGAAGATCCTGCTCTGTCCAGTTCCCATCTTCCTGCCATTTGCTTTCATCAGGGGAGACAATACCCCTGGATCTGGTGCTTTCGGCCTACGGTTTTATCCCCTGCATAAATAGGCTTTTCTGCTCGACTCAGAGCTAGCCTTAAACACCTTCTAAAAGACCAAATGAACCATCCAGAGTAAGCGACACATCTCTCCACTTTACAAGCAGAGCCTTTAATTAAAGGCAACTGCATTTGTCACCCACCCCCCCAATTAGCATACTGCCTTAAAGCAGCAAAAGTGATACGTGCTTGTTATCGTATTTACCCCCGCATTCTGAAGAACATTCCACTTGTGCTTTGAATATAAAGGAAATGCACCAAAAGTGCCTTAGAAAAGAAAAGAAATAAAGAAACTTTTCATCTTAATTAGTTTTTTTTTTTCCCCTCCAAACTAGATCTTTGTCTGAGTGATCTCTCTAGATAAAAGTCTCTGCTAAGAACCTAAATGTCATTAGTCAATGCTGCTAATGTTGCCATTGCGCAACAGATGCAACAGTACTGCTGTGACTGTGGCTATGCAATTATCCATCCATCCATCCATCCATCCATCTCCCCACCGCTTGTGAAGTATAGGGTCATGGCGGCAACGTGTTTTATTTATTTATTTGTTTGTTTGTTAATTTATTTATTTTTTACCCAGGAAGCACAGCTGGCAAGGCTGGGAGAACCAGCACACATTCACACATACAGTCACATACTATGGGCAATTTGGAAATACTAACCCAGTTAAACAAATGTTTTTGGACTGTGGGGAGAAACCGGAGTTTTTTTGAGGAAACCTGCGCAACATAGGAAGACTGTGCAAATAACACATGTAAAGCAGAAACAGTAAAACAGGCAGCCAGGGCAACTTCATGGTAGCCACTGTCTCTCAATATCAAGGACATTGAAACAATTTGAGCAATGTTATTGACCTAATGCACCCACAATAATAACCATATACGTAAACTAGTGGTTATAGAACTTAACTTCTTACATTAATATTTAGCCTTGCAACATTACCTAAAGCGTAATGAAAAATTTGCTATGGATTAAAATAATTGAACTGCAGCGGTTATCATATTAAGGATTTTACATGAACTCATGTACCCACACCAATCCAGTGACGTTGACTTAAATCTGCAGTATGAATTCCTATGATATCTTTGTATTCTCCCATCTTAATTCCTTGGGTAGACGGCAAAGTGTTTATTCATCTGCCATCAAATCAATATACAAAAGTGATACCCGTGGACATGATCAGTAATACTAAGTGTAACAACAGCACTTCATCACCAGAGGTAATTTTTTCCACATAATAGACTGAACCCTACATGACCCCTATTTATCAAGAGGGAAAGTGGAATAAAACCCACGCCTCGTGTATATCACCATTAAAAAAGGCCCAAAGTACACATAAAATAATGAGTACTCAAAAAGAGGGAGGAAAGAGAGAGTTGATAAGAGCTTGTATTATTTATCTTAGCTCTCTCAAAACAAATATCTCTCGAAAAGAAAGGTTTGCTTTTAATAGTTTAACAGTTCACCATTAGCTATACAGGAATGTCAAAGTACATTCTGAAACAAAGTTATAATTTCTTTTTACTTAATGTGATTCCAACTCCGATATTTTTACCATAATTCAGAAGTGCTCTTCTAGAAACGGGTGGCTAGGTGGCTACCACTGATGGCTAACACCTCCAAGGTCGCAGGTTTGAATTTCAAAAAACTCTGTTGCTCTATGTGTGTTAACAGCTAGCTTATCATGAGGGTTTTCACCTGTAGTCCTAGGATAGGTTCTCCCCCCATGTGACCTGGACCATAATAATTGCTAGATGGAATCATAGACACATGTTTCTTTCATAAAGTCTTGGATTTGTTAAATTGTTACCAAGTGCTGTTTGTTTCTCACTAGCTAATGAAGAGAAATTCTCTTAAAGGAAGGCCTTGGTTTTACAATATTATGCAAAAGTCTTGAGCCACCCCTCATTTCTTCATATGCTTCCAAAGAGCCAGGCTGTCTTGTATTTCTTATGTAGTCTTAAGGAATAGATCTCCAGGCTTTCTGAAGGACTTTCAAAGTTTTTGGCTCTCATTTTCAGTCCAGTCTCTGTATCTGACCAGTTTCAGAGGAATGTTTTTTGTGTGTTAAGCCACACAGTGACCTACGTAGAAATCATTCAATCACAACAAAGCCATCTAACGTAAGGCATGAACCTGTGAAGAAACAGGTGCAGATGATTACAGATGATCACATGATGTTGCAATAAATCACTATACCTATTGTCCCATTTTCCTAGCAAAATATGAAGAGTATAGGGGTGGCTCAAGACTTTTGCACAGTACTGTATATGCAAAGACTTGTCATCTTTGCAGGATGATCTGTATCTTGCGAGAAGCATCGAGAAAACCAGTCGTGAACCATGAAGATGTTCCGATCTTTAACACGGCGTCTCTGAGCCATCAGCAGTCCCTGCTGTGGGAGTGACACCACAGCCTCTGCCTGCATTTACTAGACATTCCTCAAGTCACCATTGGGGGAGGAGGGGGGTCATAAAGCATAATTTAATCATAACATCCTTGGGGTTTCATTGCTAATCAGCATTTTACTTAAAAAAATGGGTTAAAGGATATTTCAATTTTCTTTCCCCCTCAAGGAAGTTCATTTTATCTGAAAGAAAAAGAAAATCTGTTTTTGTGCGAATGATTAAACATTCCAGTAGTAGTGTAAGAACGTTGTATCAACGCATGCTTAAGTGAAGAGAATGAATCTGATATGTATCTTATAGCTCTCTATGAACTCAAATAACCTCAACACACCCTTAAATCTTTTTCAGGTGAAATGATTCAATATTCTAATAAATATCAAATAACCAAAAAAAAAATCTACATGCAGTCCGTAGCATATCAAATCTTTGGTTTACTTGGAAAAAATAACAAGGGAAAACAGAAGATTTAACTTGACATCATAAAAAAATCTTCAGCTAAAACACTGCAAATAATAGTAAGTGTTCTCTTTGCAAAGAGGGAGAGCGATAACAGTACTATTTGACATATCTTCCATGCTATCACTGATTAAAAAAGCAGGTTAATAAGATTCCTGAAAGTGTACGGTTGTGGGTTCAAGTTTAACTTCCATTCCGTCTTGCATGATCTCCCAGGTTTTTGTAAGTTTAGTCCCATGGTCCCATGACAAACAATCAGGTTCACAGGCACCTCTGAATTACCCATACTTTAGGACTGTACATGCATGTGGTCTGTGGTCAACATTCATTCTTTTCAAGGTGTACCCCATCTTGTCCCCAGGGCGGCCCAGGATAGGTTCCAATTCCACCCATGACCCTGTGAGTGGGTGTGGCTTTGTACCTGTACTATAAAGATTGCTGGTTCGAATTCTCGCACCATCAGATTAATCGTTGTACTGTTCGGCCCTTGATCAAGGCCCATGATGCTGAAGACGTCTCCAGCGGTGCGAGATAAACAACTAACCCTGTGGTTTGACCCCAGCTTTTCACTCATCTGTATGTTTGAGTCTCATCTGCAATATGCAAAAATAAAACTCTAATCGACCTGTACGAATCGCAAAGAAGAATGTATTTTAGGACAGTTCTACCATTCGGTGTTTATCGTTAGTACAATTTTGCAGCGTTAGGTCAAAAGGTCTGATTTCTTTCGAATAAACGTTTTCGATTTTACTCAGCTGTGTCGTCCCTCCTCAACTAAAGGGGTGTACAAATTAAACAAATCGTGGCATTTCTTACAACCCTGGTCATGCTGCTCTGCTGTCTGCAGTAGGGGATGCTGCCTTACCCTTAGAACAGTGACTCTTGTGGTTTTTTGCCGTGTGTGAATAGCATGTGCAAGGTGAGGTGTCAGCCATGGTAACAGGCTGCGTGTTATATGTTCTCGCGACACGGTTTCATCGTCACGATACCGAGACATTGTGCTTCTGCAATGTAACTTCCAATAATAGTCTCCCTAACAACAGCAGCCTGCACTGACAGACTGAATTTACATATCTGCATATTAAGCAGGTTAAAATACAGGCCAGACCATAAAAGCCTCGTTTGTGAATCATTTAGATAGCCGATTAACAAATGGGACTTTGGACTCTGTGGTTCTCATGAAACATGAATAAATCACAATAACTGTGTGGACTTTGATCTTAATATATTTACTGGTATTGTAGCAGTCAAACAAAGATGAGTGCTGTCGGGGATTTATGAAGCTTTTAAAAAGAATTTTCATATGTATACAAATACTGATTACATTTCTCTTCATTTGCATATTCATTTTTTTTTGTACGCAGCTTAGCTGAATTGAAGTTGAAACAATCCTTACAATCGCTTTATCAAATTTGCTCATGAATGCTTGCCCCCTGGAGCTAACCAAATAAGATAACGCTGGGATTAAACGCTCGGCAGATTCACCCTTCAGAAAAGCAGGTCCGAAAGTGGGCTGCTCTCCTCGTCCAACTCTCCAAGCAGAGGTTAAATCTCATGCCTTTTAGACAAGTTTTTACAGAACAAAACTGCCAGTAAAAAAACTCACTCTGTTAATATGGTAGTTATGATGTTCTTCCTGTTTTTATGAAGTCACATTGAGCTTTCTGGGAAAAAAGAAAAAAGATCTAAAACTTCCAGCATTTGTAGAAAGTGATCGAAGGTGAATTTTGAACGCTTATGAAACATATTCCAGTTATTGCCTCATTAAGCTGTTACATACAGTGTTTTCCTAGGATAGTTTATGGCTCAAGTATGAGTGAGTTACACAATCTTTATACCAAAGGATATAAGCAATAGAGTGCTGGATTATTAGAGTAATAGAATGCTGGAGTAATAGAGCACTGGAATAATAAAGCAATAGAGCGCTGGAGTAATAGAGTAATAGAGCGCTGGAATAATAGAGTGATAGAGCACTGGAGTAATAGAGCACTGGAATAATAAAGCGATAGAGTGCTGGAGTAATAGAGTAATAGAGCGCTGGAGTAATAGAGCACTGGAATAATAAAGCAATAGAGTGCTGGAGTAATAGAGTAATAGAGCACTGGAGTAATAGAGTAATAGAGCGCTGGAGTAATAGAGTGCTGGAGTAATAGAGCAATAGAGTGCTGGAGTAATAGAGTAATAGAGCGCTATGTCAGAAAGGCACAAGGCATTCAGACACAGGAATATTGTACAACACAACTTATATATTTCAGTAATACATAAATACATACCAGCTGTATGTTGTGACTTTGATGAGGATCATGTCATATGGGGTTTTTGTTGCATGTGGTGTGCATAAATGCACACCTGTTACATATGATTGAGTCACTCTAAACTCACTATTGCCTGTGCAATGATTCTGAAAAAAACAGGGTTAAATCCAATCAACTATTAGTAAAATTAATTGATAAACATATATTTTTTTCTGTTTAGCTTTGAAGTCATGTCATCTCGTCAATGACCAATCAATGACCATTTTATTGATTTCTATTTAATTATTAAAAAACTTAATGTTTAAATAAGATCAATTTGCCTTGGAAAGAAAAAAAAGAACTTTGAAAGGACTGACTACAAGAATCAATTGGGAAGTTCAAAGCCTGAAGTACCGTAGGGTCAAATAAAACCATGTCTTTGATGTTTGCTAGGCAACAACGCCCAGGAGAAGGTGGAAAGGTGGCTCATCCAAAGAAGCAGACTTCTGTCTCCCTGCATGTCTCTCCACCTTAGTGGTATTCTATCCCATTGTCACTTTCGTTTGGGGAAGAAAGAAAAACAGGAAAAATAATACAACACATTACATTAAATTAGAAATGCATTATTTAACAAAAACCCTACATACTTGGTACCACATTACTTGTTCAAAATATGTGTTTTTGTTTTAGGTTCTTATCAAAATGTGGTATATCTGGTATCATTACAAAAATCTGAGGAGGACTTATGAGTGGATTATGTACCAAAGGTCAGTGTACTGAAAGGCACTCAGTAAATATTACCTCAATAGTTCAGGTTATACTTTACCTTCATTTTTATTTAATAGATGAAAATATGAAATGTGTACACACAAAATTTAGATGGCGTTTCACTTATGTATCTATAAATCTACAATTTCCTCATGTATTTACCATCGGCAGTGTGTGTGTGTGTGTGTGTGGGGGGGGGGGGGGGAACGCAGCAAGAAAAAAGCTACAAAATGCAGAAAATCAAGCAATATTGAATTGTTTTTTTGTGTCTTTCCTTGGTGGTCCATTCGGAGTGCTCCTTTTAGGAGCTCTGGGCCGGTACCACTGCGACAAATCTAGTACAAAATAAAGATTGATTGCGGCACTCAAGAAAATAACCTCATGTCTGCTGCAACTATACAGTCATTTCTCATTACGTCTGCAAGCCATTTTCCAAAGAAGCATCTCATCTAAAGCATGGAGCAAGGCATCTGTCTGCATGCACAACGCGGCACCCAATTAAAAACAGATAGCTACAGTGAATATCTGGAAATCCATGATTACAGGGCCAGTATGGGTCCCCAAAAGGAGTTCCTTCACACACATTTTTCAAATTGGACCTGTCAGCTGAATATTGCAGATTCGAGTACTGGGAGGGGCTGTCTTGCTGGAATCTGAAGAATAGTGCTTAGCTTGAATTTCTCCGATGGATGTCGTATTGTTACGATTAGCCTGCTTTGTAAGCCGGGCGAATCGCTGTGGGCAAAAGCGTATGGCACTGAGACAAACATCCGCTGGCTTTTGCTATGGGTGACAAAATTGAATGAATTATTAGAACATGGGATGAGAAAAGTCCCCCCATTAACTATTGGTGATGCACGAGTGAGGGACGGAGTCATTATACTATCCCCTGCAGGGGCATCTTTAGTGCACAGGGAGGCAGCAGAGATCCCTTCTATGTTGCCGTGGGAGATGAGAGACAAAGCTGGGTGGAGGATGATGGGTGAACGTCAGGCAGGTGATCCATCTGGACCTTCTTCATACCCAGGGGTTCCCATGCAAACTGTCCCTTCAGTCCCAATCACAGTCTCATACATAATTCACTTCTCTCATCAACCTTAATCTGATTATTTACTGGCCCAGATATGAACGATGAATATTTAGTGACACTTGGTGCCACTCCCAGTGTTGTGTATTGTAATGGAACAACAGGCAGGAAACTGCATAGCGTATTCAATATGGCTTCAAACCCCTTGGACCCCCCCACCCCACCAAATCCCAAATGATGCACCCCCTCCTCCCCTTATTATATTCAAAGAGGCAGGTGAAAAAAAAATCCCCATTGAAAAAAATACCCTACCAGCCAATGCAACTTAATTAACATCATTCCACTAATGTATTAAAAAAAAAAAAACAACAGCTCTAATCAACAGAAATGCAAGACTGGTACAGGCTTTAAAGGATGA
>JAACJT020000002.1:3793900-3811312 GCA_009936485.2 Gymnarchus niloticus | reverse complement strand
ACACACGCGCACACACACACACACACACACACACACACACACACACACACACACACACACACACACACACACACACAATAACACAAATACTTCCTTAACTGTCTTTGCATTATGTGCTGTGCTACAAGACGATTTACATCAATAGTTTGCAGCTGAAATTCAGTAGTTATGCAATATTACATTCCCACTCTTTGCAATAAAGTATAATATCATATAAAAAATTATATGTTTTCCTTCTCAGGGAGTCAAAGCAAGAAAGTGTGTTTTTATCTGCTACATCATGAGCTTTTATTTCGTTGCTTCCCTTGTCTGGATTGAGTCTCCACTGACAAAACTAAACTTAACCTTCATTTTCACACAGCAACTCCCAATCATTTACCCAGGCTGAGCGTGCAAGATTGCAGGCTTCATCGATGTTCTGCTCTCTCCCGCTCACCACTAAATCCATCACATCTGTTTTTCTCCTCACCAATCGACCGCATCCGAGTATGACAACCAAGATACACAAAGGTCGGACCTCAGTTTGTTGAGACAGAATTAGGAGGTTTATAGTTCTATCCTGAATCAATCGGCAGCCAGGCCTGTGAGGCGTGCAATTTAAAAATAGGTAGCCGATGGTTACCCCCAGTTTCAAGGGATGGGAAGCTAATTCTTAGTTCTCGACAAACATCACCTGTGCCCAAGACCAAACATAAGCTCTCTCACAAATATATTTATAAATTTAGAAAACTTACTCTGTGTGTTTTAGATTTAAAGCTTATTGCTTATAATATGCCCAAGAATGGGCTGGCATTTCATCCAGGGTTGTCCTCGCCTTGTCCCCTAGGCTACCTGGAATAGGCTCCAGGCCCCCCACGACCCTGAATAGAATTAAGCTGTTAGGACAATGGATATACGGATGCTTATAATATGGTGATGGCACAGTAACTCATTGGGTAGCACTTGTACTCTGTATGTTTGGAATCACCATCTGCCCTGGGCTTCTTCCTTGAACTCAAAAAGCAGGCAGAAGATGGATGGCTAGGTGGTCCTGCAACATATTAGAATGCATAATTTGGACAATGTGAGTCAATGCGCATTTTAACCAAAAAATAAAAAGTAAATACGTGAAACACAAACTGAACATTCAAGTTCTTTTTGAACTTTATCATATCGGGGTTGTCTGTTTAAGAACCCTCTATGTAGTACGAACACTGGAACTTTTCACTCCTAGTTCTGGAACAACACCTACTCATTTCAGACTAGTACAGGGTCTACATACCCATGAGATCTGGGTAGGCAGTTGGCCATGAATCCCCCCCACCCGGGTAATTTTTCAGTTCTGTGTCTGCCCTGAGAGTTGCAACTTCATTTGTTTCTTCTCCACTTTTTTCCATTCAGTTTTTTACTGAATAAATCATTTGTCGAACAAACTGTTGTTATGTCAATCTGTCATTTTGTTACTGTTAAAACTTTAAGACCTTTGGGGAAAAAAGATAAATTCTAGGAGGAGTGCAGTGTAAAAAAGAACAGAATTAGACTGATACTATAGAAATTGTTTTATGAGAGGACCAGCACATCATGAAAGGCTATACCTCTTGGAGAAGTTCAAGGCAAAAAAGACAGAGGATGAAGAGAACCAGTGTGGATGTACTCACCCATCACAACCAACAACATGCCTTTGGGAAGCCCGCAGACCCAGAGAGAGGAGAGAACATTGCGGAGGAATGCCACCTATAAAGTCACCAGGATTGAACATCAACATGATGCATACATATTTTTATCTTATCACATATCTTACGACTGCCAAAAACCGTGTGCCTCACATGTCAAAACTTATTATGCGGCCCCATATTGTCTTGTCATCTTCCAGTGTTACACTTCTATCTACAGACTGCACTAATACCAGTTCGAGTCACAATTTGAACGCACAACCTCCCGCAGCACAAGGCCGGTCTGTGGGCCTTCAGCAAGCAGGCATATTTACTCAGTGCAACTGACAGAGTTAACAGTTTTATACCACAGTCTAGGGCATGGAGTCCACTGCAGACGGCTCAGTTGACTTGTTCAGGGTTCAAGGTTTTATTTTTTTTTGCAATTCGCACAAAAGACAATGGAACACATACTTGTGTGTGGGCAGAGTGTGCATCATCAGCTTGAGTGTCCGTGTTTATGTATGGAAGGTCATAGGTTTGAATCCCGGTGTAATCATGTAACTGTTGGGGCCTGGAGCAAGGCCCTTAACCTTTCCAGGGGTCTCATATATGTAGAACTTAGTGTAGATTCCACCATAAAAGCATGCATACACTAAAAAAATAAGAAACACCTCATACGAAAAAATTGGATTTGTAATCCCTGGTGCACGCATGTTGGTATGAAATTTCCCCATGCAGAACTATCTTGCATATATGAACGAGCCTGAGTGTCACACCCACGCCAAGCCAGCAACACCCAGGTTACCCTTGTTCCTCATCACCTGAGTATTGAACCAGCTGTGTGCAATTAGCTGAGATTTAAATTTAAAGTTGCCCTGCCTCACTGGGAGGTTTTGAATGTTAGTCACCTACTGATTGGTTCTCCATGTGTTCTTAGAGTGACTCCAGACTTCTGTCCATGACCATGTTTTGTTCCTGATTTTGTTTTGGTTTACTACCTTTCTGGATTCTGGTTTTAGTCGGTTCCTTCATTTTGAATCTGTTTTGCCTGGACTATGGAATCTGTTATGAGAATCATGATTTGGATTTACGGGTTTACTGGTTTCTGACCTTCCAGGGTACCGACCTTCTGCCTATTTTTGGACCATTGAGTATTGGGATTGCCCCATTAAATAAGACGGTCTTTGTGCTTGGGTTCTCACATCATTACACCGAGAGCCTGCCCAGTTGCCACCCACAAATAACAATGAATGGCAATGCTAATAAACTTTCTGCTCAAATCAAGCCCTTCAAATGAAGTCCAGCAAGAAAAGGAAGTTTGAACAGTTCGAGGTAGAGGTACATCGAAATGTTATATTTAGGAATGTACTGATGCGACATTATGTGTTGGTGTTAGTCTGATCCAGACCATAAACACGGGATCGTTTATCAGAAAAAAAATCTAATCTGATACGCTTTACATTGCCAAACTGATATTTTGTTTTGCAATTCCTTTACATACATTTAGCTTAAAAGTTAACTGGAAACAAGAAGACTATAGAATCGGTATTGGGTGATATTTGCGATTATGTTATTGCTATCAAGGATGAAAAAGTGCTATTAAGACATCCCTAGTTATTTTTGAGGCCATTTGAGCATAGGCATCACAAACAAAAAAGTTTGTTGAATGGCAAGACATCGTCACTGCAATAAATTCCATTAGCTCAATAGAATGCACTATAGCGATATAAAAAAGTGGCCAGGATGAAGAAAATCATATATTTTGCTTACATGCAAGAGCCAGACAAGATAGCTGAGCCATTCTTACGTTGACTACATGTTGATTTCAAGCTTTTGTTTTCTTGGAAACTGGAAACTGTTTTCATTAGCTAGGCAACAAGGATGCTAAAGCTTGGAGTTTTTTGCACTAAGCATTTTAAGCAGACATATCTAAATCTTTTAGGAAACACTTGTGCATGACTGCTTCTTGAGGTTTTGTCACAACAGACATCTTTCTTATTGTTTGCGGAAGTTGTGAAACATCTCTTTCCCTATTCATCTGTATCCCATCTATTATTAACTTGCCTACTGACTCTCGATAGACGACAAGCAACTGGGATGTACTTTGTCAGCTCATGATGTGGAAATGATATTGATCACCGATGCACAGTTTCTTGCTGTATTGTTAAACTAATAAATATATATTAATTGAATATTTAAGACTTAGTTGATTTTCCACGGCAGTATGTCAAACCTTGGTGATTTCCACCACAGTCTGATCTGAAGACAGAGGGAAAGAAATGACTTTCTGTGCATAAATACAGTGTGACTAAAATTGGTCGGGGCAAACCCACATCTGTGCAGTCAAACTTTGACATGCATATGGCATCTGTAATAGGGGATGCTCTATGATGCGATGTTGTGCTGGAGCAGTGTGGAGATACAGGTGTGGTACGTCAGACCACAGCAAAACAACCAGGTAAAAGAACTTTGCATCTGAATGTAAGATGTAAATAGCCATGTGTTAATAAAACTTAATGACCGAACAACATAATGCTTTGATTGTCATAAAATGATTATTTTTCATTGGCAGCCGGCAGTGGAACTTGGCATGGGAATAGTATAATTTTTGGCTTACACAAATAAATGAAAAATCAACAAATTGCACTTAACATTTTTCAGACATACTGTTTGCTACAGCATAGCACAGCTTGGCGATCAGAATGATCGGCCTGTGCATGGTCAATTAGCTAGTTTACCTGCATTTCCCTGCTTTTGATGAGTCATCTTTCCTCAATTTATCCAAAATGATGCACACACAATCTCCCAAGTCCCCAAAACATACACAAATTCTCATGTTACTTTTCTTTTATAAATCCCAAATTTTATGTGGAAAGTTGCGTACGCACATCTTTTTGTGCGTCCAGAAGTGTTATAAATAAGAGCCCAGGTGCACTGGATGCAGATTGGCACTAAAAAATATGACAATATAAATCAGATAACAAAACAAGAAATAGAAAAGATCACTAGTGTGGATAATCAAGCATATCGTTTACACATGTAAAAAGTGCAGTGGAAGTTGAACCTGAGTAATAGAGTGTTGATTGTAATTGGATTTGCTGTGCAAGTAGCTTTTGTTAACAAAGTAGTAACACTTGTTTTCCTAAGAGCAGGTCTGCCCTAGAGACAATTAGAGATCTAAGGCAGGAGCAACACATTCATCCCCATTAGTGACTATATGGGTCAGTGGCAGACTCAGACATCAGAATCAGGCCACACCCCATCTCTGCCTCCCATAGTCCAGCTCTGCATTGTTATCTGTCCCACCAAATAAGTGCTCCCACTTTCTGTCACGCCTCACCCCAGAGTGCCGGATCCACAGGGTCCCTGTCACCTGACCCATCCATGCACACGGAGTGTAACATGCAGAAATGAGTAGGAGCAAACACGTGGGAGGTATAATTGCACCCCGGTGGATGGGTCCGTGCCTTCCAGTGGTTTGTGCACAGGTGTCTCATTAATGAACGAACAAACAAATGAACGCGGAGTACGAATCGAACGAGTCTGCTTTGCAGGCGTGCCTTGGGAGGTGAAGCCTCTGAAGCTTGCCACAGGAGATGGCAGAAACTACTCAGGCAGAAGCAGGAAGGAAACTTACAGTGTGAGAGAGAGATTGAGAGAGAGAGAGAGTGAGAGAGAATGAGCGTGAGAGAGTGTGTGAGAGAGGGAGATTGTGAGAGAGACTGAGAAAGAGAAGTGGAGATTGTCAGAAAGAGTGTGTTTGAAAGAGGGAGAGTGAGAGAGAGAGAGTGAGAGAGAGAGATAAGGCTTGTCTTTGAGAAACAGTCAATTGACCCTCCCCCAATGGTTCAGTTTGATGGCCTTTTACCATAAAGCTTTTATAGCGGCCAAACATTTTTGACCTGTTGTTCTTCTGATTTTATAGTTATTACAAAAGAGATTACAGGACACTTTTACCCAAAGCAGGTGACATAATTTACCATTTTCATAGCTTTATGCATTTATTGCTGGATAATTCAATGAAGCAATTTTGGTTATGTATTTTCCACAGATAGGCTCCTCCTGGGAGTGAAACCACTGACCTTTTGGTAATAAAATAAGAATGAAGTAACCATCAGCCCACTAATACTCCTAAAAAGACTACCATTTCCTTAAATGTTACACAGATTGCACAGGTCACTACTGTGGATGATGATTAATAAAAAAGACATTTAAATCCTTTCCAACATTTTCACTGGGTCAGCAGGCATCTTTATAGGAAGCTACATATACTACGATTATCCAGCTACATTTACTTTGATTTAACCATTTACAAATGTGTACAGGTTAATATTTTAGGCAGGTCAAATACTGTGCTTTACCACTCCTGTGCTCTTCAACTCGTTTTGTCAGTGGCAACGCATCAGAAAATCAGCTCACATGTGTCTCTGTGTGCAAACGCTCACGGACACATGCTCAGGAGCTCCAAAAGTGACTAGCCACATTCAGGCAAACATGGTGTGGGGCCCAAAGGACAGATTTCATTTCTTACAGTATATACGCCACAACGAGGAGGCAGGTGAAATTTTAAAGCACATTCATTCTCCCTTGAAAGGTCTGAATAAGAAATCTTTTGTTCTGGCTGCCAGCAATTAGGCTGAGCAGTAAAGTGGGGAGTCATTAAGCAATTCTTCAAGGCCTTTACTGAGGTGATAATAGTTAACGGAACAAAAACACACTTTTACAAAATTGTAAGACAAAGGAAAACAGTTTTTTTGAAGAGCACGAAATAAAATTTGATGCTAGAACAGTCTTGTTTGCAAGGTGGAGCTGGCAGCGGCCTCACAGCCATTTAAAATATATTGGGTTTTAAGTTTAAAAGCCATGGTTAGTTACAGTCATGCTTTGGGCATTAGGAAAACCACTGACTTGCCTCTGTGACTCACCAGCACATTTTCAGACACACATGCTTAGGTTGTACAAATAGCAGAAAAGTCTGTGATGCAGCATGAACAATATTCTGGTCTGACAAAACCTCACAGCCCAATTTGTGGTGTTAGCAGGGAATTACTGTCCGTAAACATGTTCTTGGAAAATAAAATCAGTTTATCGTTGTTGTTGTTATACTGGGTAGCACTGTCTCCTCCCAGGTTGAAAGTTTGATTCCCACCCCGACTGTGTTTGTACACATTCTCCCTGTGTTCACATAGGTATCCTCCAGGTCGCCCATTTTTCTGAAGTCCATGGGCACATTGTCTAGGTGAATTAGCAGTTCAGCTGTCTCTAAATCACGCATAGTGCATTGCTTCATGCCCTGTGTTTCCTGGCATAGGCTCCAGGCACAACATGACCTTGCACCGGACATTGTAAGTTGATCACTCGATAGATTATTATTATTGTTCTCGTTGTTAACACCCTCTATGGGTTCCCTAGGTCTCCGACTCAGTCCACAAGAGACGAAGCATCGGTCTTTGCTACAGCTGGGCTTCTTAATTATTCATTTGGTGCAGTCTGTTGGATGTTTCACCGTGTTTTTCATTACAGTACACACGATGCCTTAACCCCCTCAGCAGCATTAGTAACAAATCCTAGCCCTAATACAGCACATATGATTAGCTGGTAATATGAGCAGTTATTCTAGAAGCAGGGGTTGGAATGGAAAGCTACATTGGCCGCATGGGCTGAGGTTACAGTGTCTCTTCATTCAAACTCCTCACTGTGTGATTATGATGTCTGCAGCTCATTAAAATCTTAACTAAGTGTGATTTTGCAGAAGTGTTTTAATCTTATTGAATTCAGTGCTTTAACCACCATCTCATTAAGGCGTTGCTGCAGCTGGCAGCTTTAGTTGAATATAGTCACCGGGAGGACATTTTTGTTGTAGTGCTGTCTTTCTTGACTTTTGTATTGTATTATATATTTTTTTATGACAGACACCACTTTGATGTCAACACAGAATGCTTCATTAGAAGAATAAATTATAAAAAAAAGAAATATTATTTGCTTTATGGGTAATTAGGTATGTCAGTTTTAACTCTACTACTTTTCCAAAGTGATAAGACAAATGAGCCTTTAAAACCCGTGGCTCAGTGGGGATATCCTGAGCTAACCAATCAATGCTGGCTCTAAATGAGGCTTCAAAACTTGTGGCTTGGTGGTAGAATCCTGAATTAGCTATCATTGTTGGCTAAACCACGTGGTTTGAAGCTTCATTTAGCACCAGTATGCCAACTGGAATGCAACAAGGAAAACATGGGAAAGCTGTTTACTCTAGGTCACTGGTTACTGTCAATACAATCCCTAGTTGAGGGAACCCTCAAAACATCAAGTCCTAGACTTTGGCTTGGAAAGATTCTCTTTGGGCTTGTTGGGTGAGAATTAACTCTTTATTTTCACAAAAAGAAAATAAAGAGTTAATTCTTTGTGAAGCATTCTGATGAAAATTAAATTAGTATACATATGATTCTTCAGGAATGTTGTTTTTATGTCAAACTAAGCCATGTGTGTCTAAATGGTTAATTTCTCACATACTAAAAATGCAAAAAAAACCAAAAATCTTTAAAGCCTTTAACTGCTGTAATGCACAGATACATACACAACACACACACACACACACACACACACACACACACACACACACACACACAGAGAATAAACAGAAAGAAACACCTGCACAATCACAAAAATGCTTACACTGTTAATTTATTGAATCGCATATCAACACCATGGCATGCCCACCATGAACTGTCGTGCTGGCCCACCGTTTTGGTGAGCTTGCCATAGGAGAAACCAACAGATTTCAGTACCACGGAGAGCACCTCACCTCAGCTTCGGAGGGGGGGAAACACAGCAGCAATGAATCAGCTCATATCACCAGACCCATAAAAGAAAAACACACTCAAGGTTGCATGAGTAAGTCAGGTGGGGCCTTCCAAATTGATGTCATCTCTTCTTTTCACTTATCTTTGCTATCTAGATACGACAGTATGCTCTCTCCTTGTTTAAGACAGTGTACCCGTGCCCTTTGAGTATTTCCCACCTTCTTCAATGCCCCCACACCCCATCATCCTTGTCAGAAAATAATTTCCTGAGTTGTCATAGCTGGGGCTGAGCATGAGAAGATCCACTCAAGGTATAAATCTTGACCTATGATATGTTTTTATATACAGCTAATCTTGTATGTATCAATTTTGTGCAGTCCATTTTTCTCATTTTATTTTCTAGCATACTCTGATGTATCTGATTAGTTTAATGTTATTATTATAACCACATATCCCTTTTTCCCCAGTATGTCAAGATGAACTTGCATTAATGCTGATCTTGATCTCCTGTTTTGCATATTTTTTGTTGGTCTTTCCTGCCAGGTACCAAATCAGCCATTTTCCTTTGTATTTTCTTTATCCTCCGGTTCACCTGTTCCCCTGTTAACCCTGAATATAAATTTCAGGTCCTGTTCCCAAACTCTCCTCTCAATTTCATGTGGTTCTGTCTTTGGGCCAAGACAGCTTTCCTCACATTTAGCTTTGGGGAGGATTTGTTCAATGACATCTTAAGACACCTTGATTTTGTGACCACTAATGCCCAAAGTAAGTAAATAAATGTTTCATCCCATGCATGCCTTGACACATTTTGTGCTGGACCAGAACTGTGGGAAGAGTCAATAATGTTTAGATGAATGATATATAATTTAAAACATAAGGATGTAAGAAATTAAGATAATTGAGCCTTTTGACTATTCCTGTGAATGAGGTATTCTGAAATTCTCAAAAACTTCAGTGCACCTGCAATATACGAAGAACCATGATTTCAATTACAGCAGAGCATATCAAATACTGCAGAATGGGATGTTCAAATGCTGCAGTTCGAATGCAACACTGAGCAAGGAAACATGGACCAGACTGAACTTAAGTATGCCGATTTCAGGTGTGGGTATCTATACATTGGAATTGTCTGGAAGTTTCCTTAGCTGTGGGTAATGGGCACTCCTGTGGCAGGTAACTAATCAACTGGATTATAGATTGGATCGGACAATATATACTGTACATATTTACACTGAGAATGAAATACAGATGATTTACACTACTCTGCTAGGACAGTCCAAAAAAATGTTTAAGGCCATTTATTCGGGCAGTAACTACATATTTGATCAGAAAAAAAGGCAACTTAACATTAAACATACAAAAATAAATACGAATACAAAAAAGTCTTCAGCTCTCCAGAAAGCATCTGCTTGGATGGCTATAAAAACACAGCATTGGTTCCAAAGCCTCTTCTCAAAAGCACCCCAGCCATTCCATGTATATTTTTATTCTCAAAATGAGCTTACTTAAATTAACTTGTGAATGTGAGTAGTTAATTCATTTGAGGAGGTACCGATTAGCCAAACAAGGTGGACTCCAAGCTGAGCCCCACAAGTGTGTGGGTGTGTTGGATGATAACTGTAAATCATGGAGGGACGTGAAGAGATGTTTTGAAATATATAAACTGACACACTTTGACCAACAGAATTTAAACATAATGATTGTTATCTGCCTCCGACTTTTGCACAATACTGTACGTCAATATAAACCTAGTCATCTGACTTTCTCTCAAAAAATGTCCCCATTCACAATACATAATTCAAAAGGAATCTAATAAAAATACCAGTCATCCTGATTTTATCACAAGTATTTAATGTCTGATTCTTTTGAAGAAATCAATGATCTATTCTGATTTTAGTTTGCATCCTTAAACCAGTCGAAGTTTATTCTTTCTCATCTCAGTACCAGTATTATATTATTAGTCAGTAAAACAATAATTAAAATATTAATATTAAATTATAATATCATCTTTGATGTGGATCTAATCTCCTCTTTCTGACTTCTCAGTAGTGCTACATATTCCAAAAAGGGCAATTAATTTCCCAAATCACAGTACCAATCTAATCATATGCAAACAAATATAAAATAAAATCATTAATCGATTAGATGTATTTTTTTCTGTTCATGCAAACTGTTCTGTCACATCCAATCCAAAATCCAGTGTGGAATTTACTTGCCACCTTAGTGGTTTTTTTGCTCATGGAAGCTAGCCTTTTCTTTGTGAGTAAAAGGATGAAGGGCTACAGCCCTGTATAGACTACCAGGGAATTAAAGAATTACCATTAAGACTTGTTACCCTCTACCATTGATCCTGTCATCAATTGAGAAGGCTGTGTCTTCAATAAACTGGCCCTTTACAGCATGGATACTCTGATAGAATTACCGGAGGGAGATGAGTGAAAGACAGATTTCCAGTTGACCGCTAAGCATTTCAGTCTTCCCTTTAGCCTAGTAAATGCTCCATTTTTGTTCCAAACATTCATAAATAATATACACCAGGACACTCTGAACAGGAATGTCCTTGTTTACCTTGAAGGTATCTTAATGTTTTCTCAAATTATGTCTGAACATGTATAATGCATTATATTCATTCTGCAAGGGGAAGTGCTATTTCCAAATGTCTAGAGTATTGTTCCTCAGGTATATGTTGGGTCTATAGGTTTTGATGTTGGATTCTAATACACTTAAGGCTATTTTAGCTTAGCCTGTTCCATCCTCTGTCAAGTGCATACAAAGATTCATGGGTTTTACCAACTTTTATCAATAGCTTATCCAGAATTGACCACAGTAACTAGAGGGCCTGTTCCATCTGCTCAAAGAGTCTAGTGGACCCTGGGTTCACTGATCTGTTGATTTCATTAGCAAATTTTCAGTCTATGGACTATACCTCAGTTCTCATCATTGTTGACTGCTTTCTGAAAGCAGTCTAATTAATATCACTGCCAAAGTAACTCATAGCCAAGAAATCTACTGAGACCCGTTTACATCAGGCTTTCCAGTTCTCTGGCATTCTTGACGACATAATACTGGACAGAGGTCTCCAGTTAAGGTTTCATGCCTTCCATACATTTTATAATCAGTGAGGGTCTAATTACAGTCTCAAACTGGACTATCATCCTCAATCCAAAAGAGAGGTGGGGAAAGTTAATGAGAAATTTGGATGACTCTGGCATTCCTATGTCATAAGTAATCAGAATGACTGGAGTATCTGCCTTGTGCCAAATATGCCCAGAATTTCCAAATTAGCTCTGTCCAATTTCAATGCAAACTTGGGTACCACCCTGCCACGTTTTTGCTTGAGAGCCCCTCAGCTGGAATCCCAGCCATTGAGGACTGGTTTCAGTATGCTCAGTGAGTCTAGGGCTAAACTCACATAAGGTTTAAGGAGAATAGCAAGGTCCAGGCCCTCAAAGCGAATAAACGCTGATTCATCAGGAGCTTCTCCCTGGGAGCCACCCACCTCCAGATGAGTACCATTGGATCCCTTTGTTTGAGCACCAGTAACTCCCTTTGTTTGATGTATTGTTTAGTCTTGAGGTCGGGTTTGAACTACTCAGTTTTGGCTTTCCTGTCTGTGTCTGATTTCTTGGTTCAGTGATTAGGATATGTTAGTTTGGTCATGGTTTTGACTTCAGACGTCTTCTCTGGTTTTCAGTTTAGCTCTATATCTTGGATCCTGTTGGCCTCTCATTTGACCTTTTTCAGTCCTTCAACACCATCCTTTGTGCTACACAGTGGAACTCAGAGCTTGATTCCAACTGAACTCTGTCAACCATGTGCCTTGAACTCAGGATCCCAAGTTGTGTCGACACAGAGTACTCAGAGGCATTCAATCTGATGAGGAGACATCTGAAGGGCACAGTACTTGACAGTCTGAGTGTAGCCCATTTGGGGTTGTGCCATTTCATCAGGGGTTAATGAAGTCTGATTTTCCTCATCGCTCTCCTGTTTTCGCGACATATATGGTTATTGCGGATAGATATATAGATATGAACATGTAGAACAAGCATCATTTTTTTTGTAAGAACATTATTCTTAACTTATAACTTACAAAGAGCAACAGGAAGAGTCGAATGAAGAATACACTGTAAAATACTCATGAAGCACAACCATTCTGACTTTCTACGTTCGCATATTTCCTGTGACCATGTGAACAAAACACGCCTGTTTAGATGCCTAATGCTAATTATGAATCATTTTTAATTGCCCTTTATTTAATGTTGAGACAGATGCTATCATTACTAATTACCTGGAATAACTGACAGCCATGCTATGTGCCCCTTTTGGCATGCGTTCGCTGAGAGTAGAATTAAAAACACGGCGAACTCAATACTGATACGCCAATTAAAATTTTCACTCAAGCTTTCAGCCAGTCCCTTAGGATTACATGAAAGGTCTGCTTTTTGGAGATGTTTCACAAATATAGAGAGATGGGAGCAGGCTAGTGGTGACAGCCAGAGCGGAGGGATCAGCACCACTACGACGTGGAACGTGCCGGCCCTGTTTCTCTACCTTCACCGTGTTACCACCTCAACCTCAAATCCTTCTTAAGTGATGCTTTGAGAAGCCTGAAAGTGTTTTTTTTTTTTTTTTTGTTATCCTTCAGCATTCTATTGATAGGCACATCTAAAACAATGACAATGTTTAATGACAGCATGAAGCATTTGAAGTCAGTAAAGCTTGATGGGTTTTTTTTTCTTTTTCTCTTCATTCATCTCCGCTCTGCATAAAAACAGTTAGTGGTGTTTGAGTGCACAGATTATTTTTTCTAAATCAAGGGAAAAAAATAATTTGGCTAGCATAAACAGGGGCTACTTAAAAAAAAAAAAAAAAAAAAAAAAAACAGTCCTGTATTTTAATCTTCTTTCTAGGATCCTAGCATGGTATTTTGAGACAGACATACAGTTTCTCCAGAAGTCTTGTCTAATAACAGTGTCATTATCATAAAACCTAGGTGGTATCTTAGGAACACTAGCTGAGGCTTGCTGACAAGTAAACCTCAAGCTGTGGCTCATATGGCTGCCTACTCATGCAGAGTTACAGTAATTGACGATTAGGCTGATCGACTGTCACTCTTCCTCAGTGTGGAGACCTGAGTAGGCACGAAAATGTTTAAAATAGCCATACGCCCAGTGGATTTTAATTTATCAGTGACGAAAATGTCAGCACAAGGGAGAAAAAGAAAGTACTGAATAAAAAAAAAAAGTCAGTGAGCCTTTAAGCTTTAAGCAAAGGCAGAAAGAAAATAAACTTTCTGACTAGCTAAGACAGCGCTGAATAATTATACTAAAACTGTCATCACACAAAACAGCTACCCAAAGTTTCCCAAGTAACTGTTGCTACTTTTGAAACAAATATGGAAAAAGTACACTTTACTGAAATGACGTTTCACTTTTCATTGTGTTTGCCTTACAAACAGATCAACATATTAGGTGTAGTGATTCTTCCAGTCTTCCTCATTCCTCATGTGCTTATTTTTAAAACTGAGATGCTCATGCATATCAATTTTTCTTTTCAGATTTCGAATTAAAACACGCAATCAATGTGAAAGGGACAGTATCTGCAAATATGTTTTAAATACATAATTAAAGAATCTAGCTTTTTCTTTCCCTGATCACATATCCAACACACGGTCGGAGTGATTTCGGACTGCATTCCAGAATGAGTGCAGGTCATGTAAGTGATGAGGTGCCTGTCTCTAAGGATACACACTCACACAGTGATTTAGAGTCACTAATTCACTTAACTGCATGTTTTCAGACAGCGGGAGGTGTGCATAGTAAGCTCCACATGAGCAGATTCAGGGATGACGATCGTGGAGGTCTGAGACCCAGGGGTGGAGCCCCGTGCCACCCTAGAGGGATGTCCCATAACCCACCAAATTAAAAGTAAAGAGATTCATTAGTCACAGAAAAGTAAAACACTGCTTTCTGTTTCAAACTAAAACAGGGCACAGTTTGTTGCATATTTCAGGTCCCCCCCACCATTTGCATGAATTTGTTGTTCCCCCAGCTTGCACAAATTGCTCATTGTCCAATCCCCTGTAGAAATTTCTACTTGCCACCCCCTGGTACTACATTGCCACCCCAGTAAAGCTACCGTGTCCCTAAACAATTCATACAGTAAATATGAAAAAATGCTACGCTGTGACGTGCCCATAATCAAGCCAATATGATAGGCAGCGTTCTGAGACTATGGCTCATAAACACATCTTAATGAAGTAAAACACGACAGAATTGAGTGTTTCAGAAAAGTGAATTACACTGATGCAGTGATGATGGGTAACAGTTGAAAAACATGGCACATTCTGAAGAGTTACATTTTGACAAGGTATCAAATTCATTTCCATAAATGATTTCTCAGTTTGACCAGTCGAATTAAGCATGCAACAGAGAAATTGAAATTTTCAAGTGGATCCAATTGCTATGTATTAAGATATAATTCTGTCCAATAATTTAACAACTGTAATTAAAGTAAATATTTATTTCATGTAAGCTATGGTGTGAGGTGCCTGTGTGTGATTTATGTTGCGTTTTACAAAACATAACTCATAAGATTGTTCTTTGCATAGAAATGTATGTAATTTAATGTAATAGTAATGCTATTTTTTTCATTTTAAAGAACATTCTGGAACTTGTCTTTATAATGACAGATATTCCAGGATAGCAGTAGCCTATATATGGGAGTGGACTCAGCATATTAAAATCATTTCATGTTAGTGGTCAGTCAGTTTTTCAGTTTAAGACAGCATGCTTATTCAGCCATCGTGTCACAGCCAGTCTGCAAAACATCCAAGGAAATCAAGACATGTGCACTGAAGAGACAAATCCAATAGCCCTGACGAAGGTGGCTGCTCTCATCGGTTGCCTGTCATTTCCGAAGCTGACTGAGCTTGCTGACGGCAGCATTGCCGTCAGAGGAGCACATGAAGCAAACTGGGTCTCCAGTAGTCCAAATGAGCTCCGCAGGCTCTACTTCCCAACGGCCTGTTCCTCATTTAACCTCGCTAATTACCCCTCTTACCAGTTCCTTGGCGTCACTCACTCAGGAGAAAACTCCGATGTGTCGAGGGCTTTGGTTCCACATCCCCATGAAGCGATCGCTGAAGAAATGGAATGGAGGAAGGTTGTAAAGATTTTCAGTTTAGCTTCCAATGAGTTGTTTCCAGTCAATATCCAGTAATTGTGGGTGGGACAGAGATCTATTTTAGGACGCCAGCAGTGGCGTGACCTATCAAAGTACATGCTGGCTGTTGGGCTACTCTCATTGGTCTTTAGTCGAGAAAGATTAACAATTCAGACGTGTTACTCTGGAGATGCTGCTAATCTGAGTCATGGCCTGCTCTGTACTGGAGTGCAACAAATTGTCATGATGTAGTCAATATTTCTGACACTTGAGCTGAATTATTTCCATGAGTTATTTAAGATTTCATAAAGGCATTTGCTGATTCATTTAGTAGGACAAAAATGATCTGCACAATAAAAATAAAATAAAATAAAATGAAATTATGCTAAATATAGACAAACAAATAAAGATAAAAGACTAGAAATGTAAATATATTTCTTTAAACACTTGCTACCTCTTTTGTCATATAATATATATATATATATATTATATATATATATACAGTATATATATTTATTATACACACACACACACTCACACTTCAAAGTCCTAATTCCAAAATCCTGAAAACTCTTAAAGCCTATCTAAACTCTTATCCCAATGTATGCTTCAGTCGTAACCCTTACCATTTAATCCAAACCCCTAGCCCAAGGTAAATCCTTGAATAAAAATCTCTATAAAATGACTTAGCCTCCCTGCTATCTTCTGCCTCCAAACCGAAATTCAAAACCTTACCAATAAATGAGAAATAAACCTCTAGCACTAACCTTTAACTCCTCACCTTTGAAGAAGAAAAATAATTCATATAGTGACTATCGCCTAATGTCAGAGTCGCACTGGAGTGCTGGAAGGAGGAAGATCCCGTCAACTGATGACTGTAGGTGATGGTTCCTGGTCTCTGGTCCCTTATCACTCTGATCATGGTATACTATGATTGTACGGGGCAGCCAATTACTAAAAACAAGATGCGGAGAAAGCAAAAAAGGCCAAACTCAACAAGGATAAGAATCAGAACTGCTAGATAGTGGGACACAGAAGGGACAGGATGCCACAGATTCGCCACGCCGTCAACACGCTGGTGAACATGGAGGTGCGTCAGTTTGATTATTATGCCACAGTACAGCTGCGAGCACTGTGAGTGAGATTGTGAGTACAGAAGATGATTGGCTAAAATTAATCAAAGAGTAGACACACAAAACATACTGTAGCTAATCCCAGGCTTTTATAAATGTAGCACCCAAAGTGGACCTGGAAGGTTAAGTGAATCACTGCTCATGGTGACATGGGAAAAAGGTCACAGCTGCTATGCAACTACTGTATATAGTGGTGGGAAGACTATATTTTAATTAGTGTCTTTATAATTAAATCTCTACTCTATGTCGGTATGATTAAGTCCCGATCTAATGTAATAATTTCAGTACAACATCCATGAAACAATGTATTATTATTATTATTATTATTATTATTACAGTATGGGGCATGGTGGCTCTGTGGATAGCACTGTTGCCTCCCGCCACCAGCATTACAAGGCCAAATCCCAGCCTCACTCTGTGTGTGTGAAGTTCACATGCTCTCCTTATATCTCATGGGTTTCCTCGTGCAGTCCAAAGATGTGTAATTGGATTAATCAGCATCTCTTAATATAATTACCTATTATCTATGTATATATGCTGCAATGGACCGGCATCCTGTCCAGGGAGTACCCCAGCCTTGTGCCCTGTGATGGACTGGCATCCCGTCCAGGGAGTACCCCAGCCTTGTGCCCTGTGATGGACTGGCATCCCGTCCAGGGAGTACCCCAGCCTTGTGCCCTG